>BJCM01077761.1:0-11376 GCA_018326385.1 Flaveria bidentis
TATATTTACTAATTATATTTTTATAACTAAATAATATTTTAATTAAGTATATTATTTTATTTAAATATTTAAGTATATAACTTATATAAATCTTCATATTTATAATAACTATAATACTAATATTTTTCTAAGGGCATATTATAAGTTTAATAATTTTAATATTTATATATTTTTTTTACAATAAAAGTGAGAGTAGGATAAAATAATAATTTTACATATGAATTAAGACACCCATATGAAAAGTAATGCTTAAATTTCAAAAAATTAACCATTTTATTTCATTTATGCCTTTACAATAAAGTATAATATATGATTGCTTATAATACAAATGCTAAAACATATACACGTGATCAAACAAAATCGCCATTTACATTCATTGTCGTTTATATATTGTGATTGAGCATTAATCTCTCTTCCCCTTTTCTTTATCAGTTGTTAACAACTCAATAACAATCAAGATTATAATTTGTGGTGATAATTTATCCATTAACTTTCTTCAGTATATGCAAATCATCACAAAAAACTAACTCCGATGATCATAAAACTCTAACCTACATTCATAAAATAAACCTCCCTAAAATCTAGGTAATAAGTAATTACCGACCATAAATACCACCCATATTTTCACTATTCTTATTGGGATAGTATATTTGTCTTAAAGACTTTTGTAATATATGTAATTATTTTCTTTTATTCAATTTTTCAATAATTATGTTTTGATTTTTTAATTTACGTCATAACGCACCGAGCCGATACCGTCTAAAATCGAATTCCCAAAAAATCATGCAACAATCGTACCGCCGCAACGCGCGAGCATTTCCAACTAGTAGTGATAAATACTTATAAAAGGATTAGAATTTATCACCTATTGCAAATCACCACCACCTCAATTACCACTCACCGATCATCGCCGCTACATACCACCGACTGTCGCCGCCCTCACCGCCGACAATCAACTGCGACCACCAACCGCACCTGTAGCCGAAAACCGACCGTACCCCACCGCCGCCACCAACTGATAACGCCAGTCGTCGAGAACCGGCAGTTCGGCAATGGCAGTTGGCGGTTGGGGTCGAGGTCGACGGTGGCAGTCGGCGGTTGGGGAATCGGTAGTGGGGGTCGACGGCGCTAGTGTCGGTTGGCGGTGAGCGGGGTGGTAGGTGGCGGTCGGTGGTGGAGGCGGGGATCGGTGGAATTTGATATACCTTAATATTTGGAAGGATTTTGAAATCTTTCATTTGAATGAATTTGGGGGAATTAATTTCAAATCTTAATTCATTTCTTAACCAAACACGTTAAGAATGAAATTCATAATCCAATTCCAATGAATTGCTACCAACCAAACACAATGACCAATGAAAATCAGATTCAAATTCATTGAATTCTATTAAATTTCTGCATACCAAACGTCCACTAAGTTTAAATTACTCGATTTGCTACTACTTAAAAGTTTGTATTACTCGATTTGCTACTACTTAAAAGTTTGATTCGGGCTGGGCGTATATACGTTTGAGCCCATACATCATATAACGGGTACGATAAAAATCAACGAGCCCATACTTCATATAGATACAAATGATATATTAAAGAAAGTTTTAAAGTTTAAAACGATTAAAAAGTTATTTAAATAGGAAATTAAAGTTATAGTTGAAGAACTAGTAAATTTACCCATATTTTAATGATGATAGCATGTCATAATTATATCAAATAATGATTAAAGATGGATTATTCTGATATCAATCAATTAAGCACAAGACTTTTATCTATAAGTTCCAACTAGTGGTTCCCTTCCACTTAGATAGAAAAATCAACCGATTATTAGGAGTCATAAAAGTTTACATGCAATAATTCTGTCCTTTTTTGTTTTACTTTTGAATGCTTAATTAAAATAGTTTTTATTAAATTTGTATAATAGAGATTAGACAATTATTAGTAGAAGTACTTAATATATCCTATAGTTTTAGATAATTAAACAATAAATTATTAAACTTCAAATGCATCAAAGCCCCTTCACTCTGCCATGGTGAAGCTCTACTTGAGACTGATTGATGTAAATTATGTGTAACATAGAATTAAAATTATATTAAATAAGTGTGTCTTAAAAAAAACTAAATACCTTTTAGACAATAATTAAATTAGCTAAAACAAATCAACATTTCCTTTACTATATCTTAATTGAATAAAATAAACTGAATATGTTTTTAGAATATGACATTTACCATCAGCAACTAATCATTTCTGTTTCCTAATACTTTTCTATCTCAGTTGGATACCAATTTTTTATTATAAACTACTTATAGTTTTTAAATTATCCTAGAAACCCAAAATAATGGTAATAAGAAAATTAATAGAGCGAACTTTTAAATTGTCATAAATTTATAGTAACTACATTAAATATATATGAAGCTTTAGGCTTGAAATGTTGCTATAAGAGAAATGTTGTAATTTTCAATAGAAGTCCCAAGATAATAGTCAGGGAAAAACAACAATTTTAAGAAGTTTATTGATAGCTTTCAATTTTCTAGTAAATCATTTACTCGTTACAAATTATTCATGTTTAGTTTAAGCTTACGTATATTTAGCTAGATTTTAAGAAATTAATCATGCAACTTGAAAACCCTTGGACGTATTTTTAGACATTTAAGTTGTGAATGAAAGTGTGATATTTGAAATTTTTATATGTGTGTAAATAAAAATAAAATCGTAAATTTCCATATTGAAAAACAACAATAGTTGGTATGAATAATAAAGTGTTACATAACTATACTAATTAAACTATAAATAATGTTAGTTTTTACAATTTAAAGATATGGGTAACGCAAGCATATTTTGAGATAGTGTGATCAACATGCTGAGTCTTTAAGGGTAGTGTTTATAAAAAAATATATAATCTCATATGTCATATTCTATTTTTAGACATTTTGGTTGTGATTTGTGAATGATAGTATCGGTATCATAACGCATGATATTTTAAATACTTTATGTATTTGTAAAAATGGTAAATTTCCACTAAAGAAAAACAATAATAGTTGGTATGAATAATAAAGTGTTACATAACTATACTAACTACTTGTTTAAATGTTATATAAATTACACATCAACCATTTTACACTATAATAAATATGTGTTTTTACAAGCATATTTTGAGATAGTTTGGCAAACACCATTAAGGATGTTGAGTAGTGTATTATATATAACTAGTTTTAGTAAACTCGTGTATTACACAGATTGAATAAATAAAATATTAATATAATTTTTTTAATTATAAAATGATATTCTAAAATATAATAACTTAAGTTACGTATGAAAAATGACTATAAATAATAAACTAGTGATATCAACTTTTAAAAAAATATGTTTTTAAAACTTTTTTTAATTAAACATATTGTTCTAAAACAAACCGTATAAAAATGCATTTTTAAAAAAATTCTTATTACAACTCCCAAATTTGATTTTTTTTAATTTGAATTTTTAAAACTATCTATTTATTTAGAAATAACCTTAATAAATAGTTTTTTTTAATTTATTAAGTATTAAAAAGTTTTAAAATAATATTATTAGTAATTAAGGTAATTATTTAATAAAAAAAGAGGCGAGAAAATTTTGATGAGGATGATTGTGGTATTGACACGTGACACTCCCATTTACTATTTTATTATAGTAGAAAGATGTATAAACTCATATATGTTAACTATTTTTAGATGTTTTTGTTGTGAATAATAGTGGTTGTATCATAACTTATGATATATTAAAAACTTTATATATGTGTAAATAAAATAAAAATTATAAAAACAGTATTAGTTGGTATAAATAATAAAGTGTTACATAATCAAGCTAAAAGCTTGATTAAATATTATATAAATTACACATTAAAAACTTTACATTATAGTAAACAAGGTTAGTTTTACAAAATCAAGATATGGGGTAAAGCAAGCATATCAAAATCCAACACAAAATCCACAATAAAAAGCATTCTTATAATGGGCCCCTCACACCTCTTCACTTTCATAGAAAACCTCATATGACAAACACCCATCCATGAAAAAGATTAAAATAATTGCATGGAGAAACATATTTATTTATTGAGATTGTGACATAGACCACACACAAAACAAAGCTCTCTGTTCCCCATAATCTGCTCACATAAAACACCTTGAAAGCAGAAAGCTTATGCTCCAAGCACATCAATTTTTTTATTTATTTTTATTATTATTTTTTAAATCTTAGAAAGAGTATATTACACACTTTTTAAATGTATATAAATACAAAAATTTATCTAAACCAAAGAAGCAAAGCATCTCTTCTTCTTGCACACCTTCTTGCTTTTTCCTGTGAGTATCTCAACTTTCCTTTGCTTGCAATTAACAACTTCACATCTTTTCTTGATCTTCCAATAGATTTCTCATATAATCCAAATCTTTTAGTGGAAATTCAGATTTAAAGTTTGGTATCTTGTGTTGTTCTTCATTTCAGCCATTGATGGAGCTCAAAAAGCTTGAGTTCTTTGTCTTTCTTGCAGAACCTTCATTGCTATATATTATTATCAAATAATCATCATCATCATTATCTCCATTGATGAACTTGATGTTTGTTAAAGTTCATTACTTTCCTTAAATTAACTCACTTTCTGTGATCATTCTTGAACAATTTGATATCCTGATAATCTTGTCAGAAAAATGGATTTTTTGACAGGAGGGTCAAAGGCCACGTGGCAGCCTGTGATGGGTGCTGATACAACCACCTCAAGTTACTGGTTAAACTGGAGGGTGTTTCTATGTTGTGTATGGATCTTAACAGCAATGGGTGTGGCTTCATATCTCATAACAAAGTATGAAAGACCCTTGATTGGAAAATCAAGAAACAGAAGTGATTATCATGATGATGATAATGATGATGATGATGGTGATGATTATGGTGGGGTGTTGTATGATGATGAACTTTGGAAGCCATGTTTGAAGGGAATACATCCAGCATGGTTGATGACTTACAGAATATTTGCTTTTGTTGTGCTTTTGATTCTTATTACTCTAAATGCCATTGTTGATGGAGGTAGCATATTTTACTACTACACACAGTAAGTTTCATCTTCTTCTTCTTACATGCATTCATTATGATATGAATCTTGATTTTGCACTTGTTTTTCAAGAATCTTTGTTGGTTGTTTGATTCTTCCTCCATTCAAGAAAGCTGCAAATCCTCTCAATTTACAAACTTACTAATGTTACTTTACAAAATTACTGAATAGTTTATCTTAATTTTATAACTTTTGGAAAGTTAAATATCAGAGTGACTTTATTCTGATTCCTCAGTTTCATGAATTTTTTGAAATTTATGTTTTTTTTTAAGATCATGGTTCTGATTTTTTACTTTGTGTTCTTTTGGGTGGTGTTTGCAGGTGGACTTTTACATTGATTACCATATACTTTGGGGTATGTTTCTCTTTATCTTTCTTTATTAAAGCTGTTATTTTTATATATTTTTTTATTAATTTTCTTGAATTTATGTTCTTGGTGTGTTTATTGTAATAGATTGGATCTTTGTTATCGATATATGGATGCTGCCAGCATCACAACAAAGTTGGAGGTGATAGAAGTGAGGAACAAGATGAAGAACATGCTGCAGGAGCTGAAATTACCAATTTGCCCAATGCGGCAAAATACATCGACCCTAAAGATCGTATGTATCCTCGCCAAGTTGCTGGCTTTTGGGGCTACGTTTTTCAGATCATGTTTCAGGTAAAAGTCCCAAAACACGAACATAAAATTAACCAAAAATGATAAACAAACAAACGCACCTAATAACATCACACTTATAAAAGTAGTATATGTGGAATGTGAGACGAGAATTAACCTTAACTTTATCCCAGGAGATAAAAAAACAACATTCATAAAAATGTTTTGTTTGGCAGATGCAAGCAGGCGCTGTGGTGCTTACGGATTGCGTGTTCTGGTTTATCATAGTACCATTTCTTGCCATGAAAGATTATAATTTGAATTTTGTAAGTTCAACTGTTCAACCCTTTTGTTCAATTGATTCAAAATCCTGTTATTTTACAAATTTGTTGATTGTTTTTGGGTATTATGTTTTGCAGTTCATTATCAATATGCACTCAATCAATGCTATATTTTTGCTTGGTGACACTGCCTTAAACAGCTTGGTAAGTTCATTAATCATCATCAACAATTTTCGCCTTTCGGGTATCAAAATTTATGTTACCGATAATGATCCTTAAAATGTTTGAAATTTTCAGCGATTCCCATGGTTTCGAATTGCATACTTTGTTCTTTGGACGTGCGTTTTTGTTGTCTTTCAGTGGATTGTTCACGCGTGCATAGCAATTTGGTAAATAATCACTCTTTCTATTCATCTGTATTTGGGAACAATGCACATAGATAACTTTCACAAGATGGTGTGTTATAAGCATTTGATTCCCTCTAGCAGAGGTCTTGAGTGCTTCCACTGGTTTACTGTCATAACTTTTTTTAAAATTACACGATCCTATTGTTTGGCGAGTCCCTTGAGTTTATCAATAACGGATTCTCATGACACAATAAAAGAAAATAGTGTACATAAATGATAGAACATACATTGAACATGTTGTGTGTGTTTACCAATAATCATGTGATGATTATCTTCAACAGGTGGCCTTATCCTTTTCTTGATCTTGCATCATCATTCTCTCCATTATGGTATGTTTAATGTTCTGTTAGAAAAACAAACACTTAATGAATGTTTTGTGTGTGTTTTCATCAAGAACTTGTTTTCTAAACCTTTAATCTATGTATGTATGTATGCATGTATGCAGGTACTTATCAGTGGCATTATTGCACATACCATGTTATGGCGTTTTTGTTCTAGTGATAAAACTGAAGCATTTTCTCTTGTTAAAATGGTTTCCTGATTCAACGCGATACGTTCTATGATACATCCGAGCCTCAAAGTGGGCCCGTAAACCCGAGGCGATGGCTGAATAGTGAATACCATAGAGATTGACTTGACATCAAGATTTTCTTGTGAGACTGATTAAATTGTTAGAATGTTAATAGCATTTCTTGAAAGTTTGGAATATAATTGTTTGCTGTAGTGTAATAGCTTAGAGCATTATAAAAGGCATGTTTCTTGATTGTTTTTGCCTTTTTACAAGTAGTACTCTGTGCTTTATGATATGTACATTGGATGATTTATCGCTACAGAAGTACAAGTTATGGGTTGTTCTTAGAACCCTACAGGTTATAAAAGATATTGACAATTGGTCACTTTACACTTTTCTTATGCATCTCTTTTTGAGCCAAAAACACATTCAAATAGTTCAAGAATCCCCACCATTTTAAAGCTTTATAAATCATATAATTCAACTTCTATAGTTCTATTGTTGATTTAAAAAAGTCTCTCTCTTATAATAAATCATATAATAGTTCAAGAATCCCCACCATCTTAAAGCTTTATAAATCATGTATTTCTACTAATATCACTGTTTACTAGAAGTTGTGTCTGTACTATCTATTTTATATATCTTTTGTTTATGAGGAAACATTTCATAAGTTTATAATCTCATTGGTTGTTTTTACATATAAAGTCTCTTTACATCCTAATTTTAACAGATTTGGACATAGAAATACATGAGGTGCGTCTTTTGATATTGATACTTTTTTCTACATTATGACATAAACGATTCAACCCAAAACAGACGTGATTAGACAAAAAGAAAACGATAAAGCTTAATTTAAACGGATTGGTGTTCTAACTTCTAAGAACATGTTGTCATGTTGAGACCATACTAAATTGTAATGAGGGCAAATCCAAATACCATTTTAATTCAACCTGGCAAAACAAGTTCGTATCTATCGTTATGGGTCATTATGGGTATTTATATAATATATGTGGGTCAGCCCCTGGGCCTAAAAAAATATTCGTGGGTTGGAATGGGCTATAAAATTCTAATACTTATAAACCGCGGGTCAGGATGGGCGAAATAAAAAAATGGGTCACTGGGTTATCAATCAAATCCCTCTCAGGCGAAATAAAGTATATTTAGTTGGGTTTTTATTGCTCTTTAACTGCACATTAATGAGTTATATCAATTGTTGTTTCCTTTGATTTTGTACAGTTGTTTATCATAACTGCATATTAATAAGTCATTCTAACAATTAACTAGCCGTTCAAAAAAAAATGGATCATCCTAATTCTTGCACCAACAATTAATTATTAGCCTATTTTCATAACTGCATATAAATGAATCATTTTAATTCTTGCACCAACAAATAATTATTAGCCTATTTTATTTTGAATTTTCTTATTTATTTTGGTAATATTAGTCCGTATCGTATAGTTTACCATCCCTTTAGTAATATTAGTTTGTTTTCTTGACAAAGGTTGGATGGTTTTTGATTAATTATAAAAATCAATGTTGATCTATTGGATGTTCAATGTATTTGATTTTGTTGGTTGTTGTTTGAAATCTATGGAAGAGATTAATTGTTGGATTTTAGCTGGGGTGTGTGAAAATATGTAAAATAACATTGATTTTGATTATTTAAGCCTTAAACCTTATAGGCTTAAAAACATGCTCAAATTGTTAAATGGTCAAACAACTGTTATTAATATACATTTTGTCATCTCTAGTATGTAAGGGTTAACGTGGACATAGAATTAGTAAATTAGTTACAACCATGGAACGTATTGAATTTTAATACTCTCATTCTTATTTTAGATACGTTGAAATTTTATAATACATATAACTATTTTAATGTTATGGTTTATTATTTGTAGAAGATATCAAATATGTCAAATAACATTGATTTTGATGTTGAAGTAAGTTCCTTTAGTTCGAGTAAGAATCATTCTATAGTTTGGGATTATTTTGAAAAACTACCGGTTGGAGTTGATGGGGATAAAAAAGCAATTTGTACTGGCTGTGAAAAGTGTACAGTGTCAATCCAAAATCAGAGACATCTAACCTGAAGCGACACATTTCGAAATGTTTTGATCTTGATGAACCTGATCAACCAAAAAAACGTGCCCCTCTGGATCAAGCGATATATATAGAGAAACTAGCATATTCAATCATCAAACATAACTACCCGTTCAGTTATGTTGAACACGAGGCAACAAGAGATTTGCATAAGTTTTTACACCGCGATGCAAATCCCATAACAAGAAACACTACAAAGTCAGATGTCTTAAAAATTTATGATAGAGAGAAAGTGATTCTCAAATATGGGTTACAAAAAGTAACAAGTAGAACATGTCTAACTTCTGATTTATGAAGTTCTATCACAACAAATGGATTTATGACACTAACGGCCTACTATGTTGATGGGAATTGGGTTTTTGAGGAAAAAAGTGTTAAACTTTCGACTTATACCGCCTCCACATATTTGTTTCATTTTATCAGAGTACTTGATTAATTTTTTAGAAGATTGGGGCATTGAGAAAAAGATTTTTACTATCACACTAGATAATGCCAAGTATAATGATGTTTTAGTAGAATATCTAAAAATTCATTTGCGTCTAAATAACACATTAGTGTGTGATTAAGATTTTAATCATTTGCGTTGTTCTGCACAAGTATTAAATCTTATTGTTCAAGCTGGGTTGAAAGCAATTGAAGGAGCCATTGAGAAGGTTCGGGAGTTGGTAAAATATGTTCGAGGAAGTGCTTTCAGAAAGCATAAGTTCGCGGAATGCATACAACAACTTTCATTACAATGTGGGTAACATGTGCGGCAAGATGCACATGTATTAAATCTTATTGTTCAAGCTGGGTTGAAAGCAATTGAAGGAGCCATCGAGAAGGTTCGGGAGTTGGTAGAATATGTTCGAGGAAGTGCTTTCAGAAAGCATAAGTTCGTGGAATGCATACAACAACTTTCATTACAATGTGGGCAACATGTGCGGCAAGATGTCATAACAAGATGGAATTCAACATATCATATGCTTAATAGCGCATTGACTTATAAACAGGCTTATGCTCGTTTAGCATTAGTTGATTCAAATTATAAGACTTTTTATCAGAAGATGAGTGAACAAGAGTGGAAAAAATCACAAGATTTTTTAAACCTTTTTTTGACATCACAACATTATTATCTGGAAGCTCTTATCCTACTTCCAACTTATATTTTCGTAATGTGTGGCGAATTCAATCATTTATGAAGAGGAAATTCATAACACAGATTGTGTTATAAGTGATATGGTGAAAGACATGAAAAAGAAGTTTGAAAAATATTGTGAAAGTTATAGTGTGGTCTTGTCTTTTGCTGTTATTTTAGATCCACGACATAAGTTTAAGATTGTTGAGTATTGTTTCTCAAAACTTAACATGACAAATGATGTACGTAAGAAGAAGTTAAAGAGCATTTATGATGGTATTCATAAGTTATATGATAAGGAGTATGATGTTCGTTTAGAGACACACAATTCTTCATTGGTTGGAAGTTAAAATGTTTATGTTGATGTATTTGATAAGTTGGATGGGTTCAAGTCATTTGAAAGCCAATTTAAAAGTAATGAGAGAGAAAAGTCACACTTAACAATGTATTTTGAGGAACCTTCACTTGATAAAAAACAAGAACTTGATGTTTTACAATATTGAAAGGATAGTCAAGGAAGGTATCCACGATTGGTTTTAAAGGCTCGTGACATTTTGAGCATTTCAATCACGACCGTTGCTTCAGAATCGTCTTTTAGTATTGGCGGCCGAGTTATAAGTAAATATTGAAGTTCACTTGCATTTTCAAATGTCGAGGCATTGTTATGCACACGTGATTGGTTGTTTGATTTAGAACGTATCATGGTTAATTTATTATATTTGTACCTTTCGATTGCATATGCTTTCATGTTTATGTGTAACGTTAATAGTAAAAAATTTTGAACGGTAACTTTCATTCATGTCACACCCCAACCGACGGCGGAATCATCGGGACAGATGAATGGGAGACAATTGCTCATAGCACATGGAACTAATTAAGTTGAAATATTATTAAATATCATTACTCAATAAACATTACAAGACAAATAAAATAATAACATAACAATCAAGATACAACCAAAAGCATAAGTCTTTCAATTAGTCTAGGTCCAAGTCCTATATGAGCACAAAAATATCTTCAAGCATCAAACTTGGAACATGATGAAAATAAAAGGTCAACTAGAAATAGTTAGTGAGTTTCCAAAGTTTTCATACATAATATAACAAGGTTATAAGTAGCAATTCATGTCATAGGTTATAAGTTAGTAAGGTTATAGAACACATATCGTTACAACCAAACCTCGACTTGATTACAAGTATATAAGATTGGCTAAGTGTATTTGGTTCCCATGATGAACAAGCATACGTCATCAGGAGTCGGCAATACATCGACTTTAGCACCAAATAGG
>BJCM01077763.1:0-10408 GCA_018326385.1 Flaveria bidentis
TTCATTTTATAACTTTATGAGTTTTAATAAGTATTTTCCATTTAGTTATTTGTTGTAACATGATTAATAAACTTTATAATTTTATGAAAAAGAATTATTTATAAATAAACGAGTTATTATAAGTTGTTTAAATGATAAATTGAATAAATCAATTCACGATATTGTTTAAACTACACGTCTAATCTATATAATTCATTGATATAAATAAAATAATTTAAATAAAGAAATTCATATCATAAGAAAGTTCGATTTTAGTTCGGATTCGGGTTTATAACTTGAAAATGACGGATGTTACAACCACTATCATGCAACCACTAACCACCACCACACCAGGACATGAAGTTGTGTTTGAATGATTTTGCATAACACAAGTTTTATTAGATTTTCGCTGGTTTTTCATCCAATCGTTGGAAGACTTCTAATGATATTACAAACTTTTGGTAGGATGACAACGGTTTCAACCAATGAAATTACTACGGCAATGCGAGTGTTTTGTGGTGTAGTGAGGGGCAAAGTAGCGGGACACAAATAAAGAGAAAGGGTTCCAAGGGGTTCAGGGTTTTTAAAACTTTAATTTAATTCGTTAAAATGCAATATGACTAAACTACCTTAAAAACTAACATATTAAGTTATCATTGTTCAACCCGGGGACCATATTTGAAAGCAAACAAAGTAACTAGGGGTGTTCAAAAATATCCGAATCCAAAAATCTGATATGAAAATCCGAATATGAAATATCCGAATTTTCGGATATCCGAAAATTCGGATTCGAATTCGGATAGTGATTTTCAAAAGTTTCGGATATTCAGATATCCGATTATCCGAAAAGTAAAAAGTATTTTTTTTAAAATTTTAGACATATATTTACTTTAGATTGAGATTTTTAGTGTATATTAGGATTTTTATGATATGAGTTGTTTTTTATATTATTTTTTATAATAGAATATGCCTAATTATTGTAAAAAAATTAAAAATAAATTTCAGATATCCGAATTATTATCCGTATCCGTATCTGAAATTTCAGATATCCTAAATGTCAAATACAGATAAGGATAGTGATTTTTACTATCCAAAATTTTCAGATATCCAAAATTCGGATATCCGAAATTTATGATATCTGAATTTAAACACCCTTAAATGCAAATAGGGATCAAATCCTTAAATATTTAGCTTTAGGGAGTACATAAGCTACCCAAACTCATAGGAACCATTTATGTAATTTACTAGTTTTACAAAAAAAATTCTTTTCCAGAAATTAATTGTTTTAAGGAAAAAACTAAAATAGCAACGGCTCTATCACGCCAAAACAACAAAACCAATCATGTATTCGAGAAATATAAGGATTTAGGGATAGTTGGTCATGACAAACGTATAATAACTTTAAAATTATGTTCATTAATGTGATTCTAACTATTTTTAAAAGTTTTCACTCCTCTCCTCTCTGAGCCGACAACCTATAAAAAAACCTTTCATGTATCTTACCACACCTTTTTTACCTCTCACAATCAAACACTCTATTCTTTACGGTTTGTCCATGTGAAAAGACTTCGGCCCCCTCTCTCCACCTCTTGTTTCTTCACGTCGGTCATCTCTCTTTCACCTCAGCCCACAAACATCTATGGATCCCTTTATTATAGATGCCCTAGAATATATTCAAATAAAATTATCACACGAGACCTCTACCAAGTGTATTTTAAAAGTATGTTTGAAGAAAAAATTGTAGTCACTCCGTACATTAAAATGTTATTATAAAATGAAAAATAGAGAATATTTATTAAGGGACAAAAATACCTTTGATGGGAGTCGTAAGTTTGGGGCAAAGCACTGTATTTTAAAATAAGCTTTTAAGGCGTCGACAATTTGACAACAGAATGTTTTGTCATCTAACTCCTCGTTTTCTTCCACATATTCCCATTTCACCATTTTTATATTTCTTATTAAACATTTTTTTAAAACTTTATTTTGGTACATTCGTATTTTAAACGTAAAAAACAATATATACTTTTAATGCCTTTCCTTTTCTATTTTTACTCCTAAACAATATCAATGGATAACCTCTAGCTAGATTATGCAAGATAAACTGTCACAATAAGACTTAAACGTACAATCTTTGGTTGAGGTGTATAAACTATTTATCACTACATCTAACTTTTACTTTTTTATTCTGCTGCTATTTTTTTATGAACGGCTAATTGAATCACTGATAAAATATTAAAGATTTGGATCATCTTCATTACTCGAGTACAGAACTCTAGAACACTAAATTGATAAGTCTTTGAAGAAAAACTCGTACATCAGTCTAGAACCTAAGACCACCCATATAAGAAAACTTATCTTAAATAAAAAAACCCTCTAACCCAATCTGAATCCCTTTGTTTTTTATCACATGTAAGATTGAATTCAAAATTTTTTCTTATTTTAATGAGTCTTGGAAGTATTTCGCTTTACCCACTAAAGTACTGATATAGTTCCAATGACTTGGACCAAACTATTTAAGCATAAAATCAAAATAAAATTTTATATAAGAGGATGCATGAAAAAGAAAAACTTCAAGTGATTTTTTTTTGAGTTAAAACCACTACTACGTAATTGTGAGATTCTCATCTTTATCACTTTGACACAACGCTAAAATAACAATGTAACTAACCCTATAATATGAATTTCACACTAGTAATTTTTTTAAAGCTAAAAGACAACTTGTTTGATGTTTTAGAGGGTCAATTATAAATTAGATAGGACTTGTTGCCAACCCTATTATATGCTTTTCTATATATAATAGCAAATTACTACATAGGTTATTTTATATTTTTTATTCTTTAAAAAACATATATACAACTACATATTATGGTTAAATTCCTTATACTAATCTAGTTTCTACCTTCTAGTGTGTAGGTAAACAGGCATTGTGGACCATATAGATCAAAAGCATCATCTTTATATCAAACAAAATCATATTTCATAAACTTTATTAAAAGGAAAAAAGATAGCCTTTGTAGAAAAAGGCAAAAAAACCCAACAATAATCAAGACAACAAAGCACGTGATCTGCCAAGATTTTACCTGCAACAAAAGCTTTTCTGTTTAAAAATTGCATTTTTCTCATTGTTCTCTCTCAAGCACAGACATCCGTCCACCCTTCAGTCCAATCACTGAATGAAAAGCAAATGTCTTTGTTTTCCCCCGAAAAAATCCAAACAATTATTTGATTCTTTTGATAAAATCATTTTAAAAACAATTAATTTATTCAAATTCCCTTTGATGTGTGAACCCCAATCTCATTATGAGGTGTTCTTGAAGATAGGTATTCAACACTCAAGAACAACATCCCACCAGATCTTTGCATTCAGAGAAACAAGTATTTAAATCTTTGACATCAAATTTGCCATTTGGGAGTTTCGAGTTGGGTGATTTTATCAAGTGGGTCAACAGCATTTTGTGAATTTGTCCCTTTTGAACAAGATTAAAGGTGGGATTTGGAAGAAAACTGTGGGGTTTTGCTTCATATGGTTCTGATTCTGCTGTACTTCTGGAATTTGGAGAAGACAATAGTAGTATGTAAGCATGGTGAAAAGGGTCGTTTATTAAATGTGTTGTCTTCATGTTTGTTGATATTTCTGTACGAAATTTGAAGATTATTGAGGATGGGGAAGAGAACATGTGTGTTTGAGATATATGGATTAGGGGTTTTCTCACTTTTTTGTCTTTTGACATGGATGAATGTTGCTTATGCAACTCTTTCTCCTTCTGGAGTCAATTATGAAGGTTAGTTTTCATTTATTTTGTTTCCATATATGGGTATTCTGTTTTCCAATCTGTTTTTGTGGCTATTGTTCCCTGTTCATTCTAATTTTTGCAATTTTATTGCTCAATTTTGGCAAATTCCAACTGTTCACCCTTTGTGTTTTTAATAGATTTACATATTTAAAAGAAAAGCACAGTAAAGTTGAAAACTTTAATCAGGAATCTTGAAGAATTAAAGAATTTTGGTTTGAATCTTTATTAATGGATGCAGTTGTAGCTTTAATGGCTATAAAAGATGCTCTAAAGGACCCACGAAATGTTATGGACAATTGGGATTTATCTTCTGTAGATCCTTGTAGTTGGAGGATGGTTACTTGCACCCCTGATCGCTCTGTTTCTGCTTTGTAAGTTTCTTTGGACTTTGGATATTTGAAATTTTACTTGATGCTGTGAAAATTTGCTAAATTTAGTATAAATTAGTCGTCGAGCACTTGAATCTTTATGGCTTTTTGATTCTTGATCAGGGGGCTGCCGAGTCAAAACTTATCGGGGACCTTATCATCTGCAATTGGAAACCTTAGCAACTTGCAATCTGTGTAAGTTCTTGATTGGTGCTTTTATTGGCTAAAAGTTATCCAACAATTCTAAATATTGATCCTTGTATGCAATTGTGTAGCACACTGCAGAATAATGCAATATTTGGGCCGATTACGAATGCAATAGGCAAGCTGCAGAAGCTTCAAACTCTTGATCTTTCAGGAAATATGTTCAGTGGTCAGCTACCTAGCTCGTTAGGGGATCTCAAGAACCTTAATTTTTTGTAAGTTCTATTCTTTATTTATGTATAAGGAGTAAAATTGCAGTAAAATTGAACTTATAATGAAATCTTTACTCATTTTGGATAACTTTTTTGAGCAAGACAGGCGTTTGAACAACAACAGTCTTACAGGCGTTGTTCCTGAATCTTTATCTGAAGTTGGAGGCCTAACTCTTGTGTATGTCGCTTTGCTTATCGTCAATATTCCATAACTTACATAAACATTTATGGGATTAATTTAACATTATCGTATCATATGTTTCTCTTTTGTTTGTAGGGACGTGTCATACAATAATCTCAGTGGCCCTTTGCCAAAACTATCAGCAAGAACGTTTAGGTGTGTTCTTCACTTCAAGGGATGTTTGACTTAGTGTATTGGAGTCGAAATTATTTGAATATTACACCCATTATATTACCATCTTTTAGTTTTGTTTAATGTTAATGTTGTTTTGGCTTCAGAATCATAGGCAACCCTTTACTTTGTGGGCAGAAGTCAGCAAATAATTGTTCAAATATTTATCCCGAGCCTCTCTCTTTCCCACCGGATGGCTTTACAGGTGATACTTTGTTCAATGCTTCAATATTTCTGTTCTTACCGCTATTATTACATGTGAATATGTGATTTATTATCATTTATTATTCTAACAATTTCTTTATCAGACCAATCCTCAACAAATGGAAAAAGGCATCATCTGACTGTTGCTCTTGGGACAAGCTTCGGCGCAGTTTTCCTAATAATTCTAGTTGTCACGTTGCTTATATGGTGGCGGTACAGGAAAAACCAACAAATATTCTTTGATGTTAATGGTTAGTCATTGGTGTCATATACTCATACATGTGTTTTGTTGTGTTTTAATGTTAATACTAAATAAGTGTTGAATTTTATTATATATGCAGATCAATATGATCCTGAGGTATGTTTGGGCCATTTGAAGAGGTATACATTTAAGGAACTCCGGGCCGCAACCGACCATTTTAATGCAAAGAATATTTTAGGGAAGGGTGGATATGGAATTGTTTACAAAGGGATATTGAATGATGGTACAACAGTAGCTGTAAAAAGATTAAAAGACAGTAACAACTTTGGTGGTGAAATCCAATTTCAAACAGAAGTTGAAACTATAAGTTTGGCTGTTCATCGTAACCTTTTACGCCTTTGGGGATTCTGCTCGACTGAAAACGAACGCCTTCTTGTCTATCCGTTTATGCCAAATGGCAGTGTTGCGTCGAGATTGAAAGGTTTGACTTTTTACTTTTTAGGTCAAATGCAGTATTATTCAACTTAATAAGTTGAGATGCATTCCTTAGATTTCCAATGGAATTTGATATTTACATCAAACTTTGTTATGAATACTAAATGCAAGTCATATTTATTGTCATGACTGTTAAAACTGATACAAAATCGAATCTTAACGTACTATTACCATGACCTAAGAGTCAAATTTGAATAATATCTTTTTAACTTAAATGCTGCAATATGCTAATATGAAAAAGATCTTAACTTAACTTGTTTGGATATGTATTTGCAGATACTATCCAGGGAAGGCCCGTTTTAGACTGGGCGAGGAGAAAAAACACAGCTTTAGGGACAGCAAGGGGTTTACTGTATTTGCATGAGCAATGTGACCCGAAAATAATCCATCGTGACGTTAAGGCCGCTAATATCCTTTTGGATGAAGATTTTGAGGCGGTTGTTGGTGATTTTGGGCTGGCAAAACTATTAGACCACCGTGATTCTCATGTCACCACAGCTGTTCGTGGGACCGTGGGCCACATTGCCCCTGAGTACCTGTCAACGGGCCAATCATCTGAAAAAACAGACGTATTTGGTTTTGGGATCTTGCTTCTTGAGTTGATTACAGGACAAAAAGCTGTGGACTTTGGAAGGGCAGCTAACCAGAAAGGAGTAATGCTAGATTGGGTACACTTTTCTCCTTTCATTATGGGATTTCAACCACAATAATCAGTTTTTACTGTTTGGCATTTTATACATTAATTCTTTAGAAAAATCAGATTCGCGTAACAATCAAACATTAGATTATAGGATTGTTTTAACTTCAAACAACAATGTACATCCAAACACAATCTTCTGATATGTTTTACGCTTTATTACAGTTGATTATTTGATTCTGATGATGTAGTTGGTTTGTGTTACAGGTAAGGAAGCTCCATCTTGAAGGGAAGCTAAATTTAATGGTGGATAAAGCTCTAAAACAAGATTTTGATCGGGTTGAGTTGCAAGAAATGGTTCAAGTTGCACTCTTGTGTACCCAAATCAACCCAAATTATCGGCCGAAAATGTCAGAAGTATTGAGGATGCTGGAAGGAGAAGGGTTAGTCGAGAGATGGGAAGCGTCCCAAAGTGTCGAAACCCCGAGATTTCGGGGGTTAGAAAGTATTCCTCAAAGATATTCAGATTATATGGAAGAATCTTCACTTGTAGTTGAAGCAATGGAGCTTTCTGGTCCAAGATAACATGAACTCATTGTTATGTGTTTTGGTTTTTGTGTGGTTGTTGATATATTTGTTGAATGAATGTGTAAAGAAGGTAAATGTATTAAGTGGTTATGACAAGTGAAGCCACTTAACAGCAAATGTATATCTTTTTTAGCTGTATGACAGATGAGTTTTGTATGCATTTGATGGTTTCTGATGACTAATTAACTGTCTATCTCCTTAATAGCAAATGTATGCCTTTTTACTGCATGAGAAATACGTTTTTCACATAATTTATTAAGATTAAGGTTTGCATTTAACTAGATAATATGTCTGGTTAGACAATGAAGAGAATTGAAATGAATTTTTTAATATCTGTTTAAGTGGACAAATTTAACATTCTTTGGTGTTTATTTAAAACTTCATTTTTTTGTAAATTTTAACTAAAACTTTTATTTAATACAAAGACAGAACTTTCAACAATCTCATGATCAACACATTCTTTTAAAAGATACCAAAGTAACTTTTATAAAAGCAAAATTTTATGTAAACAAAGATTAATTTATAAAATCCTAAAAAGATCTTTAGTTAATCTATATGTGTTCTTAAATTAAAATAAATTATAAATGGATAAATTATATCGGACATGGGGATGTGCATGCCTGCATGGGTATATATATTTACATTAGCTTAGAATATGATGATGCAGTTTTTCTAGTGTCTCAAGACATGTCTCTGTCAAACATATTACTTGTATTATAATATTATCTTAACTTCATATGTCACCTTACCTTGAATTTTTTGAATGAATCTTTCATATCACACAATGGTTTTAAAATAAGCAAATATTTTACATCATATTACGTTATAAATATAATCATACTTAATCTTTCAAAAGACTAATTTATACAATCTATCACGTTTTCTTTTTCTTTCAATTTTTTTTGTTATAATATCCTTAATAATATTTTGTTTATAAATCATACATCATGTGATCTCATCTTTACAAAAGGTACTGTTTTTTCAAATTATATATTCGTATAACTTTTTATTTATCTTTCTAGTCGGGCATCATATTTCTCAAAAATATTTTATATATAACAAATTTGTTTATTGTATTTATACTTAATAAATATGTAAATTGTTGCAACATGTTTTATAGTTCTATGAGCCCATCATTTTTTTCTTCAACTCTCATTGTTTATTTAAATTACAATTATTTACTTATTAAATTTAATATTTATAAGTAATATTCTTATTATTTTATTTTATATTAGAGTTAATTACATAAATAATCCTTGTGGTTTATCTAAAATAATCATTGTGATTTATATAAAATAACAAGTTTGGGTACTAAGCAAAAAAAGTAACAAGTTTGAGTACTCACTTTTAATTTTGTAACAAGTTTGAGTATTAACACTAACAGACGTTAGATTTTCTGTTAAATATAAGAGTATTTTGGTCTTTTCACCTTAAATGACTTATTATGTAAACTAGAGGGACCACTAGTGTAATTTAATTAAAATAATATTATATATAACACAGATACATTATTTTCACATCTATCACCGCCGGTCACCACTGTTACCTATCACCGCCGGTCACCACTGTTACCTATCACCGCCGGTCACCACTGTTACCTATCACCGCCGCTCACCACTGTCGCCTATGACCCCCGGTCACCATTGTCGCCTATTATTGTCGGTCACCACTGCCGCCTTTCACCGCCAATCATCACTGTCGGCCATCACCGCCGATCACTATCGCCTATCACCGCCGGTCACCACCATCACTTATCACCGCCGGTTACCACCGCCTCCACCTAACGCCACCGTATCCATCTCCGTCCATCGTCACCATCAGGCATCATCACTAACTCCCCTTACTTTTTGCCCTGTAAAACCCTAAAATCCATCTGACCAGCCACCACCACCATGTATCTGGCCACTATCACCGCCATCTAGCTATCATATATCATAATCTAGCCACCATATACCACCAAACTCTCTGATTTACATCTAAATCCAAGTGCCTACCACCACACCTCCTCACTTTTTGGGGTTTTTAAAATTTGGGGTTTTATGATGGTGTGATGGTGAAGGTGGTGGTGATGATGACAGTGATGTTTCGATGATGGTGATAATGTGGAGAAGGTGATGATGTGGTGATGGTGATGGTGGTGATGCTATGATGGGGGTGATGATGCGGTAATGTTGGTGATAGTGGCTGGTCATCGTGGTGCTTATAGGTGTTGGATTGTGGGCTGGTGGCTGGTAGGCAGGAGGGTTGGGTGGTAAGCCTGGTGGTCGATGACCTGCAGAGATAGATGCCGGTGATGGTGGATTGAATGGTGATGGGCAGTGACGGTGGTGGATGAATGGTGATGGGCGGCGACGATGATGGATGAATGCTGTTGGGCAGTGACGGTGGTGGATGAATGGTGATGGGCGGCGACGATGATGGATGAATGCTGTTGGGCAGCGACGGTGGGGGATGAATGGTGATGGGCGGCGACGGTGGTGGTTGAATGGTGTTGGGCAGCGACGGTGGTGGATTTAACTGTGGTGGTGGTGGGAAAAGGGTTTTGACTGTGGGAGGATGGGATGGGATTGGTTATAACTAAATTACACAAATAGTCCTTGATTTTTTTAAAAAAGTTAAGTTAAAAAAAGTAGTCCTTAAAGGGTATTTTGGTCATTTAAACTAAATTTAACAGAAAAGTTAACGTCTGTTAGTCTTAATACCCAATCTAGTTACAAAATTGAAAACATAATACCCCAACCTGTTATTTTTTTGCTTAGTACCCAAACCTGTTACTTTAGATAAACCACAGGGACTATTTATGTAATTAACTTTTTATATTATAATAGTTTTCTGTATATTCATAGTATCTTATATATTTATATATGTTTTTTAAAATTTAGAGTTAAATACATAAATGGTCCCTGTAATTTATGAAAAATAACAGGTTTGAGTATTAAGGATTTTTTGTAACAAGTTGAGGTATTATGTTTTCAATTTTGTTACAAGATTGGGTATTAAGACTAACAGACGTTAGTTTTTCTGTTAAATTAATATAAAATGACTAAAATACCCCTAGATGATATTCTCAATTATTCAGGAACCATATGTGTAATTATCTAAAACTTAAAATAATCCAACCTCCTCCCACAATCCCCACCCACATCTCGTTTCAACATCAAGCTACCACCACCACCACCACCACCACCATCGTTGAATCCCACCACCATGTCACCCACCATCGCTGCAGCCCACCACCATCATGGTCAACGCCCAGTTCAGACCCTAAATCCCCACTAAATCCACCTTCACCGCCCCATAAGAATTACCCCAACCATCGGTCACCATCAAAAGGGTAAATCACCGCCATCAAACCACTGCCATCTAGCCACCA
>BJCM01077786.1:0-16971 GCA_018326385.1 Flaveria bidentis
GTAAATTGACTAAAGTAGCTAGTTAATTTATTAAATAGATTTTTCTTTATAATGTATCAAAATTACTTAATAAATTAAAGAAACCCTAATTTAACATATGTCAAGAACTAGGCAAAATAAAAGAATAATACTACTAAGAAAATAATTAAACAATTATTTTATGGACCAATATATATATTTATACATGGATGGTAAAATATGAAAAACTAGTGATTTTACTTGGATGTTAGCATTTCAAAATTTACAAGTAAAATAATATTATGTAAATACTATTGTACTTAAGAAAATAAGATTATTTTAAAACTCTAGCTTCTATAATTTCATATGTAAATTACATAACTAATTACTAAACACTCGAGTCACATCTCGGGTCGAGTGGAAATGATATTTAAAGTACCCAAATAATAGGTCAACTTTAAGATACAAATGTTTTGAACACTTTCAAGTGTAGTATAATTTATTAACATTCTTTTTGGTAATATATATATTTCACAAATATTCATTTTGTGTCACCAACGGGTCGCCAAGTCAAACGCTTTATTATCAAGTGTATGGATGAAATAGTTACATGCTCACATTACACGTAGGAGCAAATACTTAGATATAAGTTGCCTTGATTTTTCTAGGGCGAACTTAGTTCGGATTTTCCCGAGCACTTTGGATACTTTCAGATTTCACAATCGACCCACTTCACAGGTGAGTTTCACGGCCCCATTTTACTTATTTTCATTTTGGGGAAAATTACATACAAATTACTATTTTCTTGGACGCATTTACTTGTTAATGGTTTCACATGTTATATAAGTTGTTTACTTACCGTATAAAATCCCCTGTTATCGGTCCGTTAGTTTATTTCCCAAAGCGAGGTAATTTGTAAGGCCCCGTTCCCGGGACACTTACAGCTAGTCAATCATCGCACATAAAACATATAATTCCATTAACTTAAATAAAATACCACAGCAAAACATTAAAAATAACATTTCCATTTCGTTATAAATGCTTTTTCAGAATAATACATCATTATCAAATTACAAAATACGTATTGCATTACATCACAAAAACATTATAAAAATGGATGCCATCCAAAACGAGCCAGGTAGCCGCCCCGTGCCATACTCAGCAACCTTTACCTGCCAACTGGAAACACATAAAAGTCAGTGTTGCTAAATGAGTTCTAGTTTTAAGATAAAACATGCCTTATTTTTATTTAAAACCGTTCTTTACTATTTATCAAATCATACTATACTTTCGTACATGATCACACATCGTACGTACACATAGATAATATCATTATTATATTTCTTTACTGTTCATCACTTTCTTTATCTCTTTCCGGATCAGTGTCCTCAGCTATACCCCAAACGTATGCACAAAGCGGGTACTGGGCCGAAGATCATAAATGACTTCCATAACGCACATAGCCTGGCACCAGTACCAGGGCAAGAAACAAAGATCCCAATTGTATACAACACCTCAAACGTATGCACAAATCGGGTACTGGGCCGAAGATCATAAATGACTTCCATAACGCACATAGCCTGGCACCAGCACCGAGGTGAGTATCCACTATAATCCATGTACTATATCACTGGTCAGACACAAAGACTGGACCCATGTGTGTATCCTTATGGGTTAGCTAAACCACACACAGTTGAGCTTATGACATTTTAGAGTCGTGCACCTTCGTACATTTTGCTTGCAAGCCTTTTTTTACCTTCTTTTTCATTAATGCATGAATTCTATCATTATGTTCCTCTTTTCATTATCTTTCACTTTACGTTACATAATACTTTATCATTTCTTTCATAACTATAACACATAAAGCCACAGGAAAGATAAACATACACAACATGTAACATAAACATGAACATACAAACATCGCCACACAAGGCACTATCATACATACATCATACATATCATCATGCATAAGCATCAATCATACATCATTCTGTTCATATCATACAACGCCAATCACATCATCTATGACTTCAAAAAGTCAAATTACATAGCCCCCGGGAACCTCCCAAGTCAAAGCCTACATCTCTCTTTTTCCCCGAAAATCAGAAAAATAAATTAAGTCTTTAGGTGCATGGCCTTTCAGGCGCATGAGGAACACTTAGGAGCATGGGCAACTTTAAGGCGCATGGGCAACTTTCAGGCGCATTTGGCACTATTGGGGCGCTTGAGCAACACTTAGTCTATTCTGGGCAATTCTAGGCGCATGGGCACTATGCAGGCGCATGAGGAACACTTAGGCGCATGGGTAACTTTCAGGCACATTTGGCACTATTGGGGAGAATGAGGTTTTGAGCGCATGGGACACTTAGGTAGTTATTTCTGTTGGGCGCATGGGCCACTGTTTAGGTGCATGAGCAGCCTAATTCACACTTATCATCATAAATCAGTCCCAAATCATCACCTATCATATTCTAAGCTTAAATCTTACATTCTAAGCCTTAGAAACACAACCAAAATATCATGAAACACATACATAGCCCAAAATCAAACCCCACCCACAACATACACACTTACGGGTATAAAACCCAACTTTATAAAAATGTTCATACATGCGTTTCCAGCCTCAAAGCAGTTTAAAACAAGTAAAAAGGGGGAGTTTCTAGAACTCACCTTAGCAGCTCTTGGTTATGACTTCTTCAAAACCCGTTTGTAAGTTAAGTTCAACCGCCTAAAAACCCACCAAAAACATACCCGAACACACACAAACATACATAAGCATAAAACCAAGGCTAAGGCCAGTTAAGAATATCATAGACACACGAATTCTTACCTTGAATTCGATCTTTTTCTTCTCCTCTTCAAACACCCGAGAGTTTTCTGCTCCTTTTCTTTTTCTCTCTCTAGAAATATCCGTTATATGTGTGAGGAGAGGGTGATGGGCGACCATGCCACCTTTATTCACCAATTTTCAAACTTTTTGTCCTTTTCTACACAATTGGTCCCTCTACTTGGACTTTATATCCTTTCTTTCTTTTCCTTCACTTTATTCTTCTTTTTTTTGACTTTTAAAATAAACGGGTTCTACATAATCATGGATAGTACTATTGGGTTTGACTAACCCCACCCGGGTTAATTACCCTAACCTAGACTGGTGGTCTAAATAGGTGAATTATTAGCCTGTTCAACCCATGCTTACGGTAGGCACGGGTAGGGGCGATTTATTACAGTTACAGTCTAGCTTCGGTTGCTGTACTTATATAATATTATGGCATTGTATGTACGACAAACAAATCATAGAAAGTCTTGTGGTCCAACATACTGATACTATTACTTAAAACATGTGAACTCACCAACTTTATGTTGACATATTTTCATGCATGTTTTTCTCAAGAAATTAAGGTTTGCACAATGCAGGCTTGTCTGGAGTTTATCTCATTCTTGGATTCACGCATGCATTTGGAACATTATTTCTAAATGACCTTGTTTTAAAAACATTTTACATTTTGCTACTAGTTCCACTATGTAACTCTGAAAACAATTATGTAACTTTCAACGTGACTGCATCGTATGTTTTTATCGAATCATGTAGTGGTTGATCAATGACTATGATTTCCATGACGTTCACGCCCCGCAGGAAACCGCCGTGGTTGGGGGTGTGACATGCTGCAACTACTGTTGCTGCTACTGCTCTTGCTGTTGTTGCTACTACTACTACTACTACTACTACTACTATTACTGTTACTGCTGCTACTGTTGCTGCTGTTACTACTACTGCTGCTACTGCTACTATTGTTGTTGCTGGCACTACTGGTACTTCTGGTACTGCTAGTACTACTGCTGCTGCTGCTACTACTACTGGTGTTGCTGCTAGTGCTGCTGGTACTACTGGTGTTGCTGCTGCTACTACTACTACTACTGTTGCTACTACTACTACTACTGCTACTACTTCTACTACTACTACTGCTACTATTACTGCTGCTACTACTTCTTCTACTACTACTACTACTACTACTACTACTACTACTACTACCAGCAACAACATCATCATAATCTAACAACACCATCACCATACACCCGCTCATCATCTCTATGCCGCCAAAAACTGCGCCTGAACCATGGTCGGAACCGCCGCTTGAACCACCACCACCACCGTACCACTATACTACTACCTAAAACATCGCCTAATCACCATTATTACCATTCAACATTATCTCCATTTACCATCACCATACCTCCTACACATCGTCTAACCACCATCATCATCTTTCACAAACATTATACCACTATAGCAACCGTGATTCTGACCATCATCAAACCCATTGCCTGCATCAGTCGACCACCATCACCATCACCAAATCCAACCTCCAAAATAGTCACTGACACCATAGCCGCCCACCTTTAACCACTCGGTTACTTGTCATCACTTGAAGAACACTATCATATCTTTAATGATGACCTTAATCGTGGGCTTTAAGTTTTTGGTGGTGAGAAGAAGATGGGGTTTAATGTTGTGATGGTTGTGGGAAGAAGATGAGGTTTAGGTTGTGATAACTATGGTGATGTGGCAACTAACAAATAGACGTGGTGATGAGGTCAGGGTTGCGTAGAAAGTAGGGGTGGTCAGTGGTGTGCCGGTGGAGGTGGTAGCAATGACGATGGTGGTGGCGATGGCATCGCCGGTGGAGACAGAATGATGGATGTGAGGATTTCTAGATGATGATATGTTGTGTGTATATTATATAATACGTGTATATATAATTAAGATTGAATTACATCGATCGACCTTGAGGTTTACTTAGATTTTACATTTCATCTTTGGGATTGAAAAATTACTTATTATTACTAAGTTTGAAAAAACGTAACATCTTTAGTCCATTGGTTAAATGTTCATTAATAAATTCTATTAAGTGAGTGTAAAGTACCATTTTACCCACTAACTATAAAAAGAAAAGAAAACTTAAAAAAATAACAACCAAACATGAACCCACCTTGCCCCTCAATCCCACCCTCCCCTACCCCACTTATTATTCAATTTTAAGAGAACCACCTCACCTCTGAAAGTCACTTCCGGCAACCACAACCTCGATTACTTCTGACAACCACTACCCCTACCACACCCATAAACCCTTACTCTAAGCTTCGTTCCCTACCAACTCCACCACGTCCAACACCAAACACTCCACATAAAATGGAGAGCTAATTATTTTTACGTTTGTGGCAACTATTGGACCAACCTTGTAAGAGCTACATAACAAAAGTGAAATCATGCCTAACAACAGGGACTACTCGTGTAATTAAGTCTTTTATGCATTGTTTTATTTCTTTATTTTATAATATCGAATGTAATAGTTTGTTTTGATTTAACTTTTGTGTTGCTTAGTGCTTTCAAACATATCATTCTAAACTATTTCATTTTTGGAGTTTTTTTTAATGATTTTAGGTTTTAAACATGGTTATTTTTTTCAATGTTTAAATATTAATGTTTTTAACGAGTTTGCCTTTTTCATACAATGCTTTGAACTCGTTATTAGTGTTTTTGCGATAGGATCGGACCAGCCGGTCCAATCGGTTTAATTGAGGTGGCCCCCTAGCCGGTCTCGCTATGATTCGGTTTTAGGTGGTTGAACCGGCCAGTTCGTCCCGAACTGGGGGTCAGACCGAAAAACCAGACCAGGTTTTTGGTTGTTTTTTTTAATTTTAATGGGTAAAAATGAAGTGTTGAACCATAAATTAGTGTGTTGGATATACAAATATAGTTAGATTTTATATATAACTATAATATACATATATAAATTACTTATATTTAATTACATATATACTATATATATAATTATGATGTCATCCAGTTCTTAAATCTGGTCCGACCATCAAACCAGTAAGACGTTCGATTTGACGTCCGATCTAGTTCTGAAAACATTGCTCGTTATGAAGAATGATTGTCAATGCGCTTCTTCCAATATAATTATTGTACGTTTTCACAATGCGCAAAGGGGACGAGGGCTTATTGGTAGGGGCAGAGCTTGAACCAAAGCTCGGGGGGCAAGGTTAAAATGTAACTATTTTAGGGGGGGCGGAATCTGTATTTATTAAAAAATTCCATTTCCGGACCGAAAATTTACACTATCGAGCCAGAAATTTACACTACTGACGAAAAAAAGAGGGGGGCGGGGGCCCCTCCCGGCCCCCATGAAGCTTTGCCCTTGCTTATTAGGAAGAAAAAGAAAAAAATAAAGAAATGTTAGGATTTGAAACCTTTCTAGTGTTTTTTAATATCATTTCCCCATTGGAGTTCATCCATCACGAAAATCTTTTTTTTCCTTCAAAGGGAATGACCCATCAACATTATTATCCTATAATTAAAAACCATAGTAATTTACCCTCATGTAAAGCAACGTGGTACAATTTTATTTTAAGTGGATTAACTTGCTCTTGTTTACTTTTAGGTGATTTAGAAATACGTTTCTTGGCATCATCGTGTCTTTTGGTTGTTGCTACCCCTTGGATCTGATCGTTATCCTCTGCTTTTGCTTTTGTACATGGTACGAAAAAGGAGCACGTGGATCAATTCCGGCGAGTTCACACCGTTTGAAAGCCAAATATTTCGGTGATTTCTTCACCTAGGCTGACTTAACACTTTTGAAAGCCTAAAGTGATGTGAAATTTTAGGGCCTTCTTTTGAATATCATTCTTAAAATTCTACTCCTCTATTTGTGCTTGGGACTGGAAATATAATCCTCATGTTTATACTTACGTGGAGTTAAATTTTTTTTGTATATGAAACATTTAAATTATATTTATTTTTCTAGCTTTATGCGAGGCACAGTCTTTAATAAATGAATAAAAATCAAATCCTTCTAAAAATTCTTTTAAATTGATAAAATAGCTAATACGTTTAATCTTTCTTGCGACATCATAGCTCTTAAGCAATTCAGAAAAACTTCTTTTCACCGAAGCAATGGTTACAAGAATAGTTGTAAGTGTATAATCTCTCGTAAAATTGTTAGTTCTTCAAATAGTTCTAGACCACTATATCTAACTATTATTATGTTGTAAGGATTTTTCTAGATTGATACACTTTTCTTTTAAACTTTTATCATTTAAAGATTTTAACTATTTTATACTAAATAAAGATCCAAATATTATTTTAAACTATATAAAGTGATCAATCTACTTTTAATTGAACAAATAGCTTCATCAATAATATACAAGAAGTAATCAAATATAAAAGATTCTATATGACTTTTTATGGTTTCATTGTCAACATTTCCATCAAAACGTTTTATGTATCTGATGCGATGTGGAGTGTATATATATTGATTGAGATTTTTTGCACAAATTCAGTTTTAACTAGTTATTACTAATACTAAACCACACACATAAGGCAAGTGTACCTATCATGTTGTAGTATAGTGATGGTGAAAACCAAATATCAATCCGTGGACACACCTAGCCTACTCAAAAACATTAATATTTGACTATTAGATTTGGTTTTTATGTTAGAGAAAATGATAAGTTTTGTTGAAAAGATTTTTAGTGTTAAAAAAAATAATTAAAAGAAAATAAAACAAGATTGAAGCATTTGGATTTAAAACCAGAGAATAAGGGCTATCACCCTAATTATATTACACTTGTGTAACTGTGATGAATTGGTGGTGTGATTAAAGTTACTGATTAGTGTAACTTTGTTAATGTTTATAAAGGCGAGTTAGTGCGATTTCTTGTCTATCTGCTCCGTAGTGACTAGGATCACGTCAGGTTGAGTTTTACTGCTTAGATCAAAGCCCTAGTAAAGTAGGTAAATCTTTTGTGGCCTTTTTACATACGATTTCTAAAAACATAACTTAATGTTAAAAAGAGAGTTGATCAGGTTCTTTCCTAGGATACCATTAATTTTAGAAAACTATAACAATTACTGTAGATTTCTCAGACTAATAAAAGAGAACCCACAAATGATCCTAAAGTTAAGGTGATATGATTTCTAATAACCATTTCTAGTTCATTAGCCATAGATTTATTATGAATACCGGTTTCGCGAATGAAAGTTGTTCATACGTTTTTCAACCGTGTATGACAATCACTATCGCAACCTGTTGGAGCATATATTATCATATATAGCGTGTCCGTCGCTTGACAAATAGTCTAGGCTTAATGCAATACACCTGATATGTTGTAAATACATGAAACTGAGTCATTTGCAGGAGCATATGCGAATGAGACTCAGTCGTACGACTTAACCATGCTAATCGACCAGTCGTGCGACTGAGAGATGCTATTAGGCCATGCGTAAGACTGAACCATAAGTATGGTCTAGTCGTACGATTGAACCATACGCATACAAATTGGCCCAGTCGTATCTGATATGGGCTGAGGCCTATAAATACCAGTTTCATTGTGTAGAGAGGTAAGGTTTTGAGAGTGTGCCCGGGGCCTAGGTGCTGTCGGATGAGAGGGGAGATCATGTTCGATCTCCCCTTGCCAAGAGTCGTAATTCTTCTGTTTAACGAGCTTGTAATTATTAGGTTTTATCAATAAAACCATTCTATTATTGTTCGTTCTCTTGTTTGTCTCTTGGTTATTTTTTTCCTTCCGTCAAGACCACGCTCGGATGTCAACCGATCCAGTGACTTCACAATTGGTATCAGAGCAAGGTTACTAATAGAAATGATCTAACAATCATTCTAGCAACCCGAGCTCTTGATTTCTGGATCTATTTCATGTTCTTTGACATTAAACCCACTTCGTGTTCTTCGTGTTTTGCTTAGATCTTGTTATGTGTGTTGTTTATTGGTTAAAATCGAACTCGGAACCACGTTCTTATCACCCTTGCGAATCTTATGATGTCTATTTTGTTTCGGTTCATGTAAAATTCATCAGATTTGGGTTTTTGACAGCCATGGTGGCTGCAGATCTAAAAATCTGCGTGAAGATCCGCTCATGCGACTAGATCATGCTAATGGACCATTCGTATGACTAGACCATGAGACTGGACCAGTCTTATGTCCCGTCCTGCGACTATACCAGTCTTATGTCCAGTCGTGCGACTGGACCAGTCTTATGTCCAGTCGTGCGACTGGACCAGTCTTATGTCCAGTCATGCTACTGGACCAGTCTTATGTCCAATCATGCTACTGGACCAGTCTTATGTCCAGTCATGCTACTGGACCAGTCTTATGTTCAGTCATGCTACTAGACCAGTCTTATAACCAGTCACACTATCATTCGTATCATCCATTCGCACGAATGTGATATTTTTCCTCCATGTCATACGAATGAACGGTGTTCCAGACCAAAAAAATCTGGAACTACCTCTTGCACAGATTTGAGGATAAGCAAAGCACATTCACCCTGAGGTTCTTTTGTCAAATAAGTTCAATGGATACCCCATTATTCGTTGGACTTCCAGAATAGATGAATGTAGTTAGAACACAAAAGAGAGAAGAGAAGATGTCAGCATCCGGTGCTAATTTTGTGGGGTAGTCAGGAGTATCTAACTATTTATGGGCCAATCAAGTTATATTTATCCGCACAGAGAGAATTTTGTTTCTTAGGGGGAATCCATGTATAGAGAAATTAAAGATGCAATCAGAAAGTGATGATGTGAGCTGGTTTCTGATGATGAATCTGAGTGCATGCTGATTTGTTTCAGATTGTCAGTTGTGGATTGGAACCTTCTGCTTTTTGCCCAATACATCGTATGAAGACGCCAGGAGAGCACAATGTTTATATATTGGGATATGCTGAATTTGAGGGGGAATTTCTGCAGGTGTTAATGTTAATCAGATTAGCATGTGTGAAGATTAGAGCAATGGAAAACTGTTCATGTCATTATCTGGAAAAATCAGTCATATGGGGAATCTTGCTGCTATGATGGTGTTCTGCAAAGTAAACGAAATCTATTGTGCCTAAATTCATTTTCAGGGATACTGTAGCAACCTTACGGATCAGCAACGTTGGCTAATATGGTTTTTCGTTTAATTCTATTAGAAAATTGAGCAACGATTGACTGAAGATTGTAAGAGGTGTTATCTATTGTTCGCAAGCAACGTCCAAGGGGGAATTGTTGGAGCATATATTGTCATATATAGCGTGTCCGTCGCTTGACGAATAGTCTAGGCTTAATGTAATACACCTATATGTTTTAAACACATGAAACCGAGTCATTCACAGGAGCATATGCGAATGAGACTCAGTCGTATGACTGAGCCATGGTAATGGACCAGTCGTGCGACTGAGAGATGCTATTGGGCCATTCGTAAGACTCAACCATAAGTATGGTCTAGTTGTACGATTGAACCATACGCATGGTCCAATCGTACGAATGGGCCCAGTCGCATCTGATATGGGCTGAGGCCTATAAATACCAGTTTCATTGTGTAGAGAGGTAAGGTTTTGAGAGTGTGCCTGAGGCCTAGGTGTTGCCGGATGAGATGGGAGATCATGCTCGACCTCCCCTTGCCAAGAGTCGTGATTCTTCTATTTAACGAGCTTGTAATCATTAGGTTTTATCAATGAAACCATTCTATTATTGTTCGTTCTCTTGTTTGTCTCTTGGTTATTTTTTTCCCTCCGTCAAGAACACGCTCGAATGTCAACCGATCCAGCGACTTCACACAAACTATAAAGTTATAACTTCTTGTTCAAATATATATGCTACCTATCAAAAGTTTTCCCAAGACCACCATAGCATTAACATAATATATATCACACTATTATTTCATCACAAATTACATAAGTTTCATCCAATTAGGATGATGATACGAGTTTAGCTCATAATGAGCTTGAACATAACAACAGATAACATAGAATATAGATATGAACTCATCGGTGAAATGGAACAATCAAACCGGTGATCCATAATGGATGACGTTTTGATGATTTCGAGCTTCTTCCATGTGTTGTATACACCTCCCAAGCCTCCAAATGGTCTTAAAGACTTGATTCCCGAGAGAACTCTACAGAGTAACTCCCACACTAAAGCTTGCTAAATTGGTGAACTTTGGCCTCTATTTATAGGCTTTCTAGAGTGTTTAAGCACGACCACGTGTCTAAAAGGCACGACCACGTGTTAGTACAATGATTACGAAAATTGAGCGGCTCGTTTGTGCAGGTTATGTTGGGCACAACCCCGTGTTGGAGGTGGGGCACGACCCCGTGTTGGAGGTGGGGTACGACCCCATCTTCATGGGGCATGGCCCCGTGCTTGCTTTTTGGGGACAATACTTTTTGTCCTATTAGATTTCAAACACAAAGGTATGTCAATTTAGTACAGGGGTGTGTTTCAGGCAAGGAATGGGGGCTTGCTTAATGAGGCATGACCCTATGTTTGGACTCCAAAACTTGGATTTCTTCATTTTTTTGTCAAATATGCTTGTTTTGTCCATCTTGCCCTTTTAAACACTTGAAAACACAATTTAAAAATTTGAAGTACATAATCATTATTTTAAGGAAAGTATTAAGGAATAATTGATGTGCTTTTGATAATATTTTTATGTATAAATTGGAGCACATCAGTATCTCATCAAATTTAGGTTCTACATTCATTTCTATAGTTTTTCCTTTTGTGACAATCATAGCATTTACAAATCCAATTTCTCTATATATTTCACAGAAATTAGGTAGTCCATTTAATTGATATATCCATACACATGTATTTTGATTATAAGTTTTTATTGATAAATTAATAACAAATAAAATATTATACCAAATAACCATTTATAATAAAAATTTAAAGTTTTCCAACTCATGTTTACATGAATATTAATCTTAGATTTTAGTTATATAGATTCTGGACTAAGTCACCAATTACTATGTCTGAATCCTTGAGGATTGGTTAAACAGTAAGGTCCCAAGGGAATACTTGTTTCTCAAACGTTGTGACGCGTCAGGACTAGATCGGCCAAAAGGACTTTAAGTTACCCACCATCATGTATGTAAATGGGCACAATATAATGTGGAACTTGATTTGACAAACAATTTACTTGCACACATAATTGTATTGCTTATTGTTTTAGAGTCATTAGTTATAACTCACCAACAACTTTATTGATGTTTTTTAGCTCGTGATGCGAGGGAAGAAGGTGTAGGGATACATTAGCTTGATCAAGGAGACTTAACGATTAGTGTTGAATAATATCTTCATGTAGAAGATTCTAATTGGTTTAAATTTTCTCGGGCAGTGTCTTGATTTGTATCTTGTAATTTGAACACGATGGTGTAAGGCCCTGTTCTCGGGACACTTATAGCTGGCCAATCATCGCACATAAAACATAAATTTTCATTAACTTAAATAAAACGTTGCAGCTGAAACATTAAAATAACCTTTCATTTCGAAATAAATGCTTTTGCAAGTTAATACAAAATTCGTTACAAAACATCGTTTGTTCGCATTACAAAGCAAAAACATTAAACAAAAGAATGTCATCCAAAAAGAGCTGAGTAGTCGTCCCATGCCATCCTCAGCAACATTACCTGCCAACTAGAAACACATAAAAGTCAGCGTTACTAAGTGAATTCTAGTTTTATAATAAAACATACTTTATCTTTCAGTTAAAACCATTCTTTACTTTCCTTCAAATCATAACAGGCTTTAGAATGTGATCACACATTGTACGTACACATAGATAATAGTTATTATCTTCATCATCGTTCATTTTGTACATTAATTATCTTTTGTTTCCATCTAGGTCCTGTCATGTGCTTAACCCCCCTCTAGAGCACCAAGTCATTCATCTAGGGTTAAGCAACAAGGACCCCATACATATGGTCAATCACAAAGATTGAACCCCTGTATGCATCCTCATGGGGTATTTAACCCGCATACAGTTGAGATGACAACCCCTTAATGGGTGTGAACCTCCATACATTTGCTTAATCACACAAATTAACCCCAGTGTGCATCCTTATGGGGTAGCTAACCTGCACATGGTTGATCTAACACCCCTCATTGGGTGTGAACCTGCATACATTTGCTTGCAAGCCTTTTTCACGTTCATTCATTCTTTAATGCATGCATTCTTTCATTTCGTTCCTCTTTTCATTATCTTCCACTTTACATTACATAATACTTTTCATTCATTAACATTCAACGTAAAGCCACAGGAAAATAATCATATAACAAGGAACATATACATAAACATACACATCACCATACAAGGCACATCATACATACATAACATACATCATACATACCATCATCCATAAGCATCAATCATACATCATCTATGACCTTAAAAGTCAACTTACACGAACCCCCGAGGACCTCCCAAGTCAAAACCTACCTTTACCCATTCGCCGAAAATCAGAAAGTAGGCTAAGTTCTTTCGGGCGCATGAGCCCTATTTAGGCGTATGGACCCTATTCAGTCGCATGGCCTTCCAGGCACATGAGAACACTAAGGCGAATGGACACAATGGGTGAATGAACAATTGTGTGTATGGGCTTCTAGTCGCATAGCCTCCAATGGCATAACTTTCATGCGTATGGCCTTAGTCGCATGACTTCCGTGCGTATGGACCTCAATCGCATGGCATTCAGGCGCATGGACTTCAGTTGCATGACTTTTGGCCACATTTCCTTCAGTCTTATGACTATCATGCGTATGACTCTCAGTCGCATGCCTTTCGGCCGTATGGCCTCCAGTCGCATGCCATTCGGACGCATGGACCTCCAGTCGCATGAGCCCTAGCTGGGTACAGAATGCAGTCTTCCTCGAACCTAAACTGCAATTTCCGGCCTCCAAACCCTCTCAAAACCGTTCTAAGCTAAAATCAACCATCCTAAACCTTAGAAACACATACCACAACACCATTCAAGCACAAACAAGCCCGAAATCAAACCCCACCCGAATCACACACATACCCATACACATACATACGGGTTTTACACCCTACACAACCAAAAACGATTTTCCATGTGTTCCAGCCCCAAAATCAGTTGAAAAAGTGTAAAAGAGGGGTCCTAGAACTCACATTAACAGCCCCTTCGAGTAGAGCTTCCTACGAACCCGCTTGCCTTCGAGTAGAGCTTCCTACAAACCCGCTTGCCTTCGACTACCACGCTCGAATCCAAGAAAACCCGAAGCTTTTTACCCTTTCTGTCCCTTTCTCCTCTTGGCCAAATGGAGTGAGTGTGGGAGAGGGGTGTGGGCAGCCATGCCCCTTTTATACCCCCACTCCTCCAAAGATTTTCCTATTTTGCAAGATTGGTCCCTCGACCTTGGGCTTTATTTCTTTTCTTTCTTTTTTGTTTTCTTCTTTCTTTGGCTTCAAAATAACCGGCGTTACAAGTCCACCCCCCTTAAATAGGTTTCGTCCCCGAAACCTTTTATTACTCCAATAGACGTGGGTAATGCTGTCTCATCTCTTCTTCAGTCTCCCACGTGGACTCAGATCCCTTTCTGTGCTTCCACTATACGTGCACAAGTGGGACCACTTTATTCCTCAATCTATTCTCTTTACGGTAGATGATTGCCACTGGTTTCTCCATAAAATTGAACCGTTCATCTACCTCGATATCTTCTAGTGGTACAACCATATCTTCGTCTGCCAAACATTTCCTCAGATGAGACACGTGGAATGTCGGATGAATTCCGTTTAACTCATTTGGTAACTCCAATCTATAGGCCACCTCTCCTACACTAGCAATGATTGGGAAATGCCCTATGTATCTCGGGCTCAACTTGCCCCGCTTTCTGAACCGAATGATACTCTTCCAAGGTGAGACTTTCAACATAACTCTATCCCCCACCTAGAACTCAATCGGTCTCCGTCGTTTATCAGCATACGACTTCTGTCTATCTTTGGCTACCTTCATGAAGGCTTTAATCCTTTGCAACTACTCAGTCGTGGCCTCGACCACTTTGATGCTTCCTAACTCTTTATGGCCGATATCACCCTAACACACAAGTGTTCAGTATCTCCTATTGTATAGCATCTCATAAGGAGGCATACCAATACTGGCATGATAAGTGTTGTTATATGAGAACTCAGCTAACAGTAAGTGGTCATCCTAACTTCCTCCAAAATCGATGACACATGCCCGAAGCATATCCTCCAGCATTTGAATGGTCCTTTCCGACTGACCATCCGTCTGAGGATGAGAAGTCGTGCTAATGTGTAACCTCGTCCCCATGGCACCGTGGAATTTCTTCCAAAATTTGGATGTAAACCGAGGGTCACGATCAGACACAATAGACATTGGTACACCATGAAGAGTTACAATCTCTTTAATGAACAGATCTGCCAACCTCTTGGATGAATATGTCTCGCGGATCGGTAGGAAGTGAGCACTTTTCGTCAATCGATCGACAATCACCTTATAGCATCATACCCTTTCAGGGTACGTGGTAGCTTCATAATAAAATCCATGGTGATGTGCTCCCACTTCCATTCTGGTATATCCAACGGTTAAATCTTTCCATACGGCTTTTGGTGCTCGGCCTTCACTTGTAAACAAGTAAGGCATTTACTCACATACTCCACCACATCACGCTTCATACCCGACCACCAATAATCTTTCTTCATGTCTTGATATATCTTTGTAGCACCAGGATGAATAGAGTACCGAGTCTTATGATCTTCATCCATGATCTTCACACGTAGATCCCCAAAACGAGGAATCCACATTCGTCCGAGTCGGGTTCTAACACCGAGTGTGTTTTCTCCTAACTCCGCGGCCATATCTCTCATTCTTTCTGAGTTAAGATGATCTTTCTTCAACGCCTCATCTTGAAACTCCTTAACTTGCTTCATCATATCAGAGGTCATGATAAGCTGATAAGCTTTTACCTGAATCGGCTCGGGTCACTCTTTTCGGCTAAGGACATCCGCCACTACATTGATTTTGCTCGGATAGTAATGGATCTCACAATCATAATCTTTTATAAGCTCCAACCATCTCCTCTACCTCATGTTCAGGTCCTTCTGCTCGAAGAAGTACTTCAAGCTCTTGTGGTCAGTGAATATGATGCACTTCGTCCTGTATAGGTAGTGCCTCCAAATCTTTAACGCAAAGACCACAACTGCTAGCTCCAAATCATGAGTAGGATAGTTAACCTCATGAACCTTCAATTGTCGGGATTTTATAGGCTATAACCTTTCCTCTCTGCATTAACACGCACCCCAACCTCAAGTAGGAAGCATCAGAATAAACCACTAGATCTTCACTTCCATCAGGTAACGACAAAACAAGAGCTTGAGTCAATCTCGCCTTTAACTCTTCAAACGCCTTCTCTTGAGCTTGACCCCATACAAACCTTACATCCTTATAGGTCAACTTGGTTTGTGGAGAAGCGATCTTAGAGAAGTCTTGAATGAATCTTCTATAATAACCCACCAAACCCAAGAAACTACGAATCTCAGATTGCGTCTTTGGAGACTTCCATTGCATCACCGCCTCCAACTTTGCCGGGTCCACCATAATCCCTTCAGGATTCACCACGTGACCCAAGAACTGAACTTTGCGCAACCAAAATGCGCACTTGAAGAACTTGGCGTACAACTTCTCCTTTCTCAACGTCTCCATAACCTCCCGAATGTGATCGGCATGCTATATCTCGCTCTTCGAATAAATCAAGATATCATCAATAAACATAATCACTGATTTATCCAACATCAGCTGACACACTCGATTCATCAGATCCATAAAAGCAACTGGCGCGTTGGTCAAACCAAAAGACATAACGAGAAACTCGTAGTGTTCATAACGCGTGCGAAAAGCTGTTTTAGGAATATCCTGCTCCTTCACTTTCAGCTGATGTTAGCCAGATCAAAGGTCTATCTTCGAGAACCAACTGGCACCTTGAAGCTGATTAACAAGTCATCAATCCTCGGTTACGGGTAACGATTCTTTACCGTCAACTTGTTTAGCTCACGGTAGTCTATACACATCCTCATACTACCGTCTTTCTTCTTTACGAATAAGACCAGAGCACCCCAAGGAGAGATACTCGGTCTAATAAACCCCTTATCAAGCAGCTCTTGCAATTGCTCCATCAACTCTTTCATCTCAGTCGGA
>BJCM01077787.1:0-15822 GCA_018326385.1 Flaveria bidentis
AGTAAAATCCACTATCCAAATCTAATCACCCCTGTTGATTACGGAGAACTTAAGGTACATTATTTGCATCATATATTCATATCTATGTCATTTTTAACTAACCTTCATGGTTAATTTACTCACATATTGTATTATTGTGTTCTTATTGTATATGATGTTTGCAGATACTTATATAGAATCCACACATTTTTCAATTGATATTAAATTTTTTTGGTCCCCATGCTTTCGTCTTACCTTCTTCATCATTATTCATTCATATTCAAAGCGATGGCTATTTTCATTTCTTTATTACTTTTTAATAAAAAGAATCAGTATGTGATGTGATTTGCATCCATATAGGTGACATGCTAGTAATACAACGATAGAAGGAAATAAAAGAGTAAATTGCAATTTTAATACATGTGTTTTGGGAGTGTTAACAAGATCAGCCTCAGCTTAACAGTTTGCATACCTGAGTTTACGAATGCTAACACTTTACATACATCCGACCAATTTCCGTTAAACAATCGTTAAATCTCCCCCACGTGCTCCCCACGTGAGGGGCAAAACTGTCAATTCACCTAATTAATTAATATTTTAAGAGTAAATTGTAATTTTCATACCTGTGTTTTAAGGGTGTTAACAGTATCAGTCACAACTTAATAGTTTGCATACATGAGTTTACGAATGCTAACACTTTATGTACCTCCGTCCAATTTTTCGTTAAAAAACCGTCGGTAGGGTTCCGACGTGTTTATGTCATTTGTGTTCCGTTAGTTTACAGATTTTGATATTACTATCCAAATGAGATGTGAACACTTTTCCGTTATAAAACGTGAGGGATTTGATTGAACCTAATGAGAAATCGTATGTCGATGATGGAGAACGACATCATGTCGAATATGTGGATGCAGTCACCTGAGGTGGCGTAGAGGCGGTGGTTGTTGTCGGCGAGGTGGCTAATGTGGGCGGCGGGGTAGAGTTTGAGGGTGGTGAGGAAGCGGTGGGAGACAGTGAGTTTGAGAGTCTTCAGCGAGAGGTTTTGGAGGGATGAAATGGAAGGTAGGGTTTGGAGGGAGAGGTTGCTGTAGAGACTGCTCACGGTGAATTGACAGTTTTGCTCCTCATGTGAGGAGCACGTGAGGAAGATTTAATAGTTGTTTAACAAAAATTGGATGGAGGTACGTAAAATGTTAGCATTTGTAAACTCAGGTATGCAAACTGTTAAGTTGAGGCTAATCCTGTTAACACCTCTAAAACACATGTATGAAAATTGCAATTTACTCTTAAAATAATTAATAAATTGGGTGAATTGATAGTTTTGCCCCTCACGTGAGGAGCACGTGGGGGAGATTTAACAGTTGTTTAACAGAATTTGGACGGAGGTACGTAAAATGTTAGCATTCGTAAACTCAGGTATGCAAACTGTTAAGTTGGGGCTGATCTGGTTAACACCTCAAAACACAGGTATGAAAATTGCAATTTACTCGAAATAAATCTAATTAAGTTGTGTGGACTGCGCCCATGTTGGCAACTTAATTAAGGTACGCTTATGTGTTTTCGTTTAATATATATTTTTTTTCAAAAGAAACTTGAAAGAAATAATTATTTAAAAATTAATCAATTATCTTATAATAATATTAAAGACCAACTGACTGGGACCAAAAGACGACCGATTGTGACCGAAACTAAAATGAGTGTTTGGTTGATAGATAATAAAGTAAATGATATAATATAATATTATCACGAATTGAATAAATAATAAAATAATAAATACTTACATACATTTTTTAAATTTTATAAAATGATAATTTGAGATATAATTGTAAGCTTTTAAGTAATAAAATAATAATATCAATTATTTTAAACTTTCTTTCTATAAAAACATGTTTTTAAATATTTTTTGTTAAATAGTTTTTATCTATTTATAAAAATCTTGTTAAAGTTTGGTCTTTATTATTTTCATGTCTTTAAAAACATCTTTTATAGAAATTTAATTTATAAAAGTACTGGTTATATTTTTCGTATTTTTAAGGATTTGTTGATCTAAAAAAGTTTCACATTTTATAACTTTTTTTGAAAAAAGTGTGTTTTTAGTAAAATATTTGGTTTGTAATTAATTTAATAAAATGATTTTTAAAGGAGGGGGAAAATCTTAAGAATCAGAATATGGAAGCTTTGCTCATTTCTTATTATAAATATTTATTTTTTAGAAATAACATTAATAAAAAGACTTAATTTTCTTAATTTGTTAAAACTATTTTTAATCTAAAAAGTGTTAAATAATAATATTAGTAATTAATATAGTTATTTAATAAATTAGATAAGCAAAAAAATTTTAAATGAAGATGAATGTGATGTTGTTACGTGTCCTTCTTAGTTATCATTTTATTATACGATTAACTTGTGAATATAGACAATCATAATGTTTAGTTAGCAAAAAAAAATCCTATTAGAATGTAAAAGTTAGGATAAAAAAGAAAGATGTATATTTTAATAGATACATTATGAGAATGTAAAAGTTAGGATAAAAAAGAAAGATGTATATTTGATAGATACATTTTTATTATATATTTAAATACATATGCAAAATGTGCAAAAATAACTAAACTATAAAGAGTCGATTGAGGAAAAAATTATGAAAAATAAGTTGGTTGAATAAAAACCAAAAATAATTAATATTGATTGGGTGCAAAAAAAAAATATGTAAAAACACCCACTTTAATATATACTTTGCAAATCACACAATTTAATAAATGTTTTTTTTAACTTCAATGCTTTTCAAAACTCGTCTAAAAAGCTTAAGATATGATCTTTACTATCAATATTTATAATTACTAGTTAAGATAAAACTAAAAAAATTTGATGTAAGAGTACTATAGTCATGATATTTACTAAAAAGCTTAAGATATGATCTTGACTATCAATCTTTTTAATTAATAGTTGAGATAAAACTAAAAAAATTGATGTAAGAGTACTTTAGTCATGATATTTACTAAAAAGCTTAAGATATGATCTTTACTATCAATATTTTTAATTAATTGTTGAGATAAAACTAAAAAAAATTGATGTAAGAGTACTTTAGTCATGATATTTTTTATTGACTTTTTTCAAGTTTCTTATTTTTTAAAATGTTAATAGTTTTTTATATGTGATGCTATATTTTAAAAATAATTACATCATAAAAATAAGTGTTTTTAATCTATAAAACAATTAGTAACATCATTAATTGTAATTTTCTACTCATCATTCTATTTTCCTGCACGCTATATGCTTTTTCTAAAATTATAAGTTAAGAAAAAAAACAGTAAATAACAATAAATGTTTTGTTTTTCTAATTAAAAAATAGTGATAAAATAACAACATTGTGTATTTTAAATAAGTAAATCACAGTAAAAAGATAACAATAAATTTATCTAACTAATACATACAAAACAATGATAAAATAATATAGAATGATCTAAAATATAAATCACAATGATAAGCGAGTAATGGTGTTAATACTCGTTCGTAATTGTGTTGACCTAAAAACTGTTGTGTTTTTATGAAATGATGAAATATGAAAAAAATATTGGTAAAATAACAGTTTCATGTACTTCTAATAAGTAGAACATATTAATAAAAATAATAACATACTTATTTAATATGTATAAACAATTACAAAAGGCCCGCGATATACAAACACTCTGTCAGGTGTTATGCAGACACCATTTGAATTTTTTTCACGGCCCGTAAGGGTCTTACGGGCCGTATTGGTTTGCAAAACACCAACTCGTGACTTTATAAAATGTTACGGCTTGTGTCACACCCGACCCTCGCATCAACAATATTGTCCGCTTTGCCCACGAAAAGCTCACTGATTTGCTTTTGGTTGCCCGGGTGAAAACTTTCCAGGGAGGTCACCCATCCCTGGATTGCTCCTACCTGAGCACGCTTAACTGTGGAGTTCTCCTCTCATCCACAGCCAATACGCCCAAAACGCGTTGTTGATATTAGAGGCCAAACATTCCTTATGAACTAAGAATCTCTCCTGTCCACAACCGATGTGGGATATATGTAGGGTGTCACAAACACCCCCTGTTTGGACTCATCGTCCTCGATGAGCCCGAGAAGTTACCATCCTTGGTGAGGTATGTCTCACACCCCGAACAACACAGGAGTGACTCTGATACCATTCTGTCACACTCGGCCCTCGTATCAACAATATTGTCCGCTTTGCCCACGAAAAGCTCACGGATTTGCTTTTGGTTGCCCGGGTAAAAACTTCCCAGGGAGGTCACCCATCCCTGGATTGCTCCCACCTAAGCACGCTTAGCTGTGGAGTTCTCCTCTCATCCACAGTCAATACGCCCAAAACGCGTTGTTGATGTTAGAGACCAGACATTCCTTATGAACCAGGAATCTCTCCCATCCACGGCCGATGTGGGATATGTGCAGGGTGTCACAAGAAAAAAGGTTGCAGCACGAGGACTTCCCAGTGGGTCACCCATCCTAGTACTACTTTCGTACAAGCACGCTTAACTGCGGAGTTCTGATGGGATCCGGTGCATTAGGGCTTATATCTTGTGACACCCTATATATATCCCACATCGGCTGTGGACAGGAGAGATTCCTGGTTCATAAGAAATGTCTGACCTCTAATATCAACAACGCGTTTTGGCCGTATTGGCTGTGGATGAGAGGAGAACTCCACAGTTAAGCGTGCTCAGGTGGGAGCAATCCAGGGATGGGTGACCTCCCTGGGAAGTTTTCACCCGGGCAACCAAAAGCAAATCCGTGAGCTCCTCGTGGGCAAAGCGGACAATATTGTTGATGCGACGGACCGGGTGTTACAGAATGGTATCAGAGCCACTCCTGTGCCATTCGGGGTGTGGGACATACCTCACCAAGGATGGTGACTTCTCAGGCTCATCAAGGACGATGAGTCCAAACAGGGGGTGCTTGTGACACCCTGCATATATCCCACATCGGCCGTGGACGGGAGAGATTACTAGTTCATAAGAAATGTCTGGTCTCTAACATCAACAACGCGTTTTGGGCGTATTGGCTGTGGATGAGAGGAGAACTTCACAGTTAAGTGTGCTCAGGTGGGAGCAATCCAGGGATGGGTGACCTCCCTGGGAAGTTTTCACCCGGGCAACCAAAAGCAAATCCGTAAGCTTTTCGTGGGCAAAACGGACAATATTGTGGATGTGAGGGCCGGGTGTGACAGCTTGTATTGATCGTTACGACCCGTAATGACTTTAATTTACATGGCCGTAATAAGGCTTATGACCGTAAGTAAATTTTCCTATTTTTTATTATTTTATTTAAATTTTTATTTTTTCAATAATTTTTTTTAATATTTTAAAATTAATTAGGTTATAGTACTTTTTTAGTTTAATATAAATTAATTTATAAAATTTGTAAATAAGTAATTTATAAGAGCAAAAAAAAATAAAGATAAAGAATTTGAATTTACTTTAAAGGTATATATAAAAATAAAATAATTAAACTTAAAATTATTATAGGGGTATGTTACTGATACATTCAATCATACATATATATACATGAAGAGAGATAGAGATAATAAGATGTCTCAATAACATAAATAAATGTTTGTATAACCCAAACTTTTTTTGTAACCTAATTAATTTTAATATAACATGTTAATATTGGTCATTGAATATTTCATTATTATTTATATAAATATATTATAAATACATATATTGATTGTTTTTTGACCCATTATCATTTCTCCTATCATTTTTTCTAACACCTAACATTATAAGCTCATTTAAATCTCTTGTCTCATCATTCAAAAGTCGGTTCCTCGATTAATAAATAGACGTGTATGCCCTCACATTTTCATTGAACAATATACACAAACAAACTATAAGAAAGCTAAGAATGGAACTTGTATTTTTAGCTCTCTCCTCCATTTTCTTCTTATTCCTTCTCCATATCATTAACCGCCACGGTGCCCGCGGGCTGCCGCCAGGCCCCGCGGGCCTCCCGATCATCGGGAACCTCCTCGACCTCGGTCCCAAGCCCCACGAGTCGCTAGCCAAACTCTCCAAAAAACACGGACCACTTATGACCATCCGGTTAGGAACCATAACCACCATAGTGGCGTCCACACCGGACGCCGCTAGAGACATCCTCCAACGTAACGACGAAGCGTGCTCGGGCCGCATCGTCCCCGACGCCGTGACCGCCTTGGCGGATCACGACGCCGCGGTTCTTTGGGTTCCAGCGAACGAGGAGTGGCGAACCATCAGAAAAGCCCTTAACACGTACCTCACACACCAACACAAACTCGACACCCTTCGCGATCTACGACAGAATGTCGTAGAGGGGATGCTGGAGTTTCTTCGTGAATCGGGGCGGACGAATGTGAATGTAGACATCGGAATGCTGGCGTTCGCGGTGGCGCTCAATCAGATGTCGAACACGTGTTTGTCACAAGACGTGACGACCTACGAGAGTGATGATATCGGGGGGTTTAAGACTGCGGTGAAGACGTTGATGGAAGTTGACGGCAAGTTTAACATAGCGGACATATTTCCGGTGTTGAAGCCGTTGGACCCTCAGAACATACGACGACAGGCTAAAAAGGCTTATGATTGGTTCGATAAGGTGACCGAAGGGTTCATACACGAGAGGTTGAAACATCGACAGTCGAAGGGTCATAGGTTTGGTGATATGTTGGATTCACTGTTGGATTATAGTGAAGATAATGAAGCAGAGTTTACTTTCAAACACATCAAGATTTTACTTGTGGTAAATTTTCTCTCTATATATGACTCTATTTCTTCTGATTCTGAATATAATTAATAATATGCATTAAAGATGAATCCTGAACCTTTTATCAATCTAATGAATTTGGTCATGTTATACCCAACCCCACGCTATAATAATGCTCTCTTTTTACCCTATTTAATTATAATAAATACAAAATTTCAGTTTTCAACAGAAATAAGGTCTAATGAATAATTTTGTTAATATAAGTTATGCTCTGATATGATGAATGATATAAAGTTATTGATCATATGCTCATAACTTTTTATTTTTGCCACAATAATATTTTCTTTTGTGAGAAATTGAAAACTGACTCCACCTTAACTAATTTAGTCACTTCTATCACAAGAGAAACATTACTTCCCACATGCTTTTGCAGTTTGCTAGACACCGGAACAAGAAAAACTAAAATATGTTATTTTATGTAATATTTAAGTTATTTTATCACATATTGATCATTATATGATATATAAAATTGAATATTTATTATAATAAATAACTTGATTATAAAATATATAAGTGTAAAAGTGAGTGGCGGAACAAACACTTTTTTTTTTCTTTTTGCTTTCAATAGTATAAAAATACCATGCATGTATCTTGAATGATAAAAATGGTCACCCCTGTTTATTAAAATTTTCTTACGTATCCACAAATTTAGTACGTTCCTACTTCCTAGAGAAAATTTAGGTTGTTGGTTGAAAACAAATTTCTATTAAGTGTCGTCTTCTCATTCCTTTCAAATATGATTCGGATAGGGTTACAGAATATTAGATCCATGATATTAATAATTTAAATTTTCTCCACCGGTCTTATCATTACTTTTTTTTAGTATTTAACGCATGTACGATCAACTTTAAATACTTTTTTTTAAGTATTTAAAGCATGTACAAACAACTCTAAATGATTAAACATGTTTTCTAACTCGATATGTTTTCTAAAATAAAAAAAGAAAGTAATAACTCCATAATTATATACGGTAGAAATATATTTAATAACTAATAAAGGTGGTAATGATATGTTTTGCATTTTTTGGGCTCTTAAATCTAACTTTTAGAAATATATTAAATTAGTGTATGCATTTATAAGAGCATTCACAATTTATTCTTTATTTTTATTTATATAATTATACTAAAAATTACAAATTCTTCTCTCTCCTTCAATTAAATAATATAATTTATATCCTTTTCATTACCTTTTTTTCTTTCTTATTCTTTCACAATCACTTTAAAAATTATTAAAAATTTATGAACCGTAAATTTTTAAATTTACAGATGAACACTAAAATTTTATCTCTTATCAACTCATAATCACTCAAAACCATCTATATAATTTAAGGACTGATACTTACATAATTATAAGGTATGGGCTGTGATTCTTCTTATTTAATAAATAATAGATCCTTTTTTTGTTAAAATTATATTAAACTAATGCATACATCCAGGTTAATACTATTATATATTAAAGCTAATAGCTTAAACTGGTCATTTTAAATTAATTTAATCTTTGACGTACCTATGATTTTTTTCTGGATTAATTAATATATCACTTGAAGGCTTGAAGCTAAGATCATTATGGAGTTCAAAATATTCAGTTGTTAGGTATTAGTCTATGAAAATTATCAGTTACAGTTATTTAATAATGAAAAATATAATTTAAAATACATCCAGCTCAATTTGAAGATCTCGATAAGATTTCTATAAAAGATTTTCTGTAAAAAAATTCAAGCTTACTTCACAGTAGATTAACTTCTAATTTTAAATAGTCTAGATACAAAATTTAACTGTATTTCAATAAAGAGTTAAAGTGAAGTCAATGTTGTGAAAACGACTTAAATGACTAGTTTTAAGTTTTAATCTTTTAAATAACATTAAATACAACTAAACTAACACTAGCAGAAAAAGTCAATGTACATCAGTATATCATTATAGAACAGGTGTACGTTAACATTACATTTTGGTGATTAACCCTTTAATATTTTCTGAAAGATTTATTTCAGTACAAAAGTAAATTAAAATATATATGATTGCGGGGTATTCTCTTTTTACCTTAATTCTGATTTTTAAATAGATTTTTCAAAAATAAGATTAATTTATTAACGTATCCTATTTTCATTTCGGCTTACAATAAAATAGTTTCAAATAAGATTAACTAATTTTCAAAAATTAACATGTTCATTTTCTTTTACTACTTTCGGATTACGGTTACTAATTTCACATTTAAAGATTATTTCTAAAAAAGATGGTTGAATTATAGAATTTTTGTAAGAGACTTGTAACAAAAAAATGACTACAATTTAACTTAGACCCTTTAACAATTCAGTTTCATCAAGATACCATATATAAACAACAAAAATAAGAATATAAGAGGGAAAAGATATTGACTAAAGTTATATATAATTCTTTCAAAAGTCGGTTAATGCTAAAACAATATTTGATGAACAAAATCTGATTTATTTGCAGGATTTGTTTCTAGCAGGAACAGAAACGAGTTCGAACACGACAGAGTGGGCAATGACAGAACTGTTACTTAATCCTAATATGTTCTCAAGAGTTCGTGAAGAAGTATCCACGGTAGTTGGAGAAGATGGAAAGATTCACGAAGCTAAAATCCTTGATTTGCCTTATTTGCAAGCCGTGATCAAAGAAACAATGCGACTTCATTTATCTGTACCTTTATTAGTACCTCATAAAACCGAAATCGAAGTTAAACTTGGTGAATATATTGTGCCAAAAAACACACAAATCATGGTGAACGCATGGGCCATGGCACGAGACCCTAGGTATTGGGAAAATCCGACATTGTTTGAGCCAGAGAGGTTTTTTAAAAATGAGATTGACTACAAGGGCCAACATTTTGAGTTTATACCTTTTGGATCGGGTCGAAGGATGTGTCCCGGAATACCCTTGGCTCATAGGGTGGTTAGCTTAATGGTGGCCTCATTTGTGTATCATTTTGATTGGAAGTTGCCTCATGCTCGAGAAAAAATGGATATGAATGACATTTTTGGTCTTACATTGCTTAGAGCAACACCTCTCATTGCTACCCCTGTACCAGTCATATCGAGTGCATAAATCATAGCTCGAACGCTCTTGTAGTTAATATATAAGTCCTAATAATACCATATTTTTTGTTTTTATACGTTAAAAAGTCATATCGTCATGTGTGTAATTTTTAATTTGTAATGATTTACATATTATCTAAAAATATCTTTAGTACTGCCTATCTTGTCTTTATATATTCTGCTATATAGTGGTCACATTTTATATTTTAGATTATGGTCGTGTTTTGTTATTATGTAGTCATATAATGTACCTACTATATATATAAATATAATGCCTTTAAACTGTGATTTTTGATGATTATACATACATAACCTTAAAGTATGAGATATAATATTTCTTATCTACTCTTTACTATATCTAGTAGCACTCATTGCCCCTGATGCTTACATACAAAATATTGAGTAGGGGTCGAAGGGAATGACACCCTAGGTGAGGATCTTGACAATCTTGATGATATTGATGCGAGGCTCTTGAAAATCTTGATCTTATTTATTGTTGTTTGCTTCTTTTTTTTTTTTCTAATTGCCCAATTCATTTATAGCAACTTTAAAAGATTGTTTGGTGGTTTTTTTTTAATGATCATTGAAAAACTACATTCTAATAAATTCATAACATATTAATAATTAAGAAATAGCTTTAACTTTAAATGATTAAGAGGTAGCTTTAACTTTGAATGATTAATATTATTAGTTAACTTTTAAACATTCATACCTAAGGGTAACTCTTAATTATTCTGAGATTATAACACAATTAAGTTATAACATCTTAATAACCATTATGAGCCTAGGAAGCAATCTTTGTTTTTCTTCCTTTTGAATGTTGGTCGACACATTTTAGAACCCGTTAGGTTGGTTTCTTTGCTATTTTAGGGTTTTGTTATGAATCTTTCAGGCGAAAACCATAATTCTAGTTATGTGATAATGAGGCACCCATCATCTAAGAACCCATTTGTTATCGATTGTTATCTTCTTCTTTTTTTCAACATCAAAGGGAAACAACCTGGTTCCCGCTGTGAAGCACGGGGGCTAAGAACTTGTTTAAATCATCTAACAGTAAAAAAGCCTCATAAATACAACCAATGGCACCACATAATCACTACAACGCTCAACCCTCTTTCCACACATTTAAGCAATTTATTTGAAAATGATCACCGCCATCATCTCAAACACATTGAGAGATACAAAAGCTTAGGTAGTCAGGAGGCTCACCAGCTACACTTGTTACCGAATCTATCTCGTAGCCTAAAGATCTATGCCCTTAGTATCGTCTCAATGCAACCAGAACTGCCCATGGAGTTTAGTTTATTTCACTCAACTTGAAGCATTGTAGTGATATATTACCTTGTACATGGAGCAGTACAAATCAAACTCGAACTTTCACATGTGAAGTGACAAGATTAAGTTTTAAGAATGTATGAACCGAAACCAGTGTATCTGTAAAATTGCATGTTATCATATAATGGTCCAATAAGTTCAATGGGAACATTCAGTTTAGCGACTCAAAATTTTCTATTCGATTTTAATTTTCGATAATAAACTTTGTGGCTAATAGTTTGGCTTACGGTTTGAGCTTAAAACCATCAGTTAGATACAAACACCCCTGATTAATGAATTATCTATGAAGAAGGCACGAAAACTTAGAAAGAGAGAGAGTTCTGAAAACTGAAGAGCGATATCGAATAAATGAGTTGTGATAATCTCATCCTTAACTCATACAAGCTTCAGATCTAGAAAGTCGGATACCCACAATGACCCATGACCCGCATGTGTGTTAGAGACAAAACGGGTCTCTGCGGGTCGTCATGGCTTGATCATGGGCTTCTAACCCAACAGCCTCCAGATCCACGATCCATTTAGCTCCTTAACCCATCTTTACAACACGCTTTCAGCCCAAAACTCGCTTTGATTGAGCAGCCCATGACCCATGTCACCAAAAATATGCAACATAAACCAAAAAACAAACAAATTATTACTAATGTCATTTGCAGATTAATTAAAACAAGAAAACGTGCCTCATTTTTTAACAAATAATCTTTTTAAACCAAAACAAGCAAATCATGAACTTTTGCCCCCCAAACACCGGTTTTGATAATTGTATAGTGTATCAATCTATAGTTTATAACTCTTAGTATTTAATTTGTTAGATAATTAAGATTAAAAAAAATAAAAAGATGTCACTGTTCACACCGGCTTTCATAACTGTATAGTATATCAATATATAGTTTATAACTCTTACAAGTAGCTTGTAAATATATTAAAGTACATTCTACTCACTTTACAGATCTCGATAAGGATTTAATATTTTTTCTAATTGACTTTCTATAAATTACTTGGCAAATTGTATTAACCAAATCGTCTAGTGGAGAGGTAACATGCTTCTTTACTTCTTTAAGATCCCGCCAGTGATGATTGTTATACAGTTTCCGATTAAATGACTTAAATAAGTAAACTTAAATAGTTTATTTTTTTTAAAAGTAATTTCTTTTTTTAGCCTTAAATATCACGTACTGATCATTGTGCATGGGGCATAATACGGGCCCATGAAGCCCTATCACGAAAAAAAGCCCCCACGCCCAAACATTTTTTTTTTCATCTTATTATTAAAAACTTTATCACAACTCATTACACTCATTTTTCACTACCACATACTACTAACGTGACTGTGTAAATTGTATAACTTTTGTATGACCATTAATCACCAAAGTCAACAACCACTTCGGATTAATTATTCGAGATTTGAGTAGAAAGGGTTATTCGCGTTTCTCAAGTTCCATATTCTATTCGCCAATGATCCATATTTGGTTATCGACTTTGGCTTGCTTAATTTCCGGTTATCATCGGCTGGGATTGTTCGGATTTTCGGTTGTACGTTGCGTCAGGTTAATCTAACTTTGGCTTTTTTAATGTAATATAATATATGGTTTTAATTAAAAGTAGCACAAATGAAAATTTTTGTGAAGCAGGCCTTTAATTTTAAAGTAATGATGATGGATTGATTAAAAGATAAAAGTCAAAGTTTGTCCGAGTGATGGATGGATTAAAAAAATAAATAATTAAAAAGTCAAAATTTGTCCCTACACAAACTTTTCACAGTCAGCTCTACTTTTTCATTCTGCAAACGAGATATCATATATACAATTTGGAGTTATTTAATATTGAGGTATGCAATGCTTACAAGTCATACCAAGTTATGCATGAAGATTAATTAAAAGAACTAAATCAATGATGATAAAGAACAGAAAACAACGTGTAAACATTATAAAAGTTAAGACATGACAAAAGATATAGACTGTGAACATTCTAAACAAGTTTCAAAACAAAATATATCAATTCAGCTCTAAAAGAAAAGATATCAAGTTTCAAAACATAATAAATAACCAAAATGTAAACATATGAGCTTTCAAAATCATTCTTCGTTTATCCTCCTACATAAAAAAAAGGTTAAATAAAAAGCAGTAAGAAGGTTAGAAAAAACATATGCAAAATATCAAGACATATTTATCAATAAAACATACATCTATCAATTTCTTGTATTGTTTCCCAATCTTCTTTAAACTTGGGTTTGTCACTTGAGCTACCCTTAAGCCAACTTTGTACACAAAGTAAACTTTCAATAATCCTAGGAGTAAAAGAACTCCCAAACAGGTTTCAAACCCTTCTATTAGTCCTAAAACTGATTCTGAAGCCATCGTTGGCTTGGGAATGGCGAACTAGTCCTAAAACTGATTCTGAAGCCATCGTTGGCTTGGGAATGGCGAACAAATCTCTAGGTTAAGAAAAAGATCGATTGAGAATTTAGGACTATCAACTTTCCACCATTCGAAAATATTTGACATTTATGAATTCTCTTCAACACTTTCGTTTAAATACTTTTCTAACTCACCATTTGATTCAACTATGTTTTTTCATTTTTTCTCTTTGTTTATGTCTCAATGGTGGTTTTGATGGCATAGCCTCTGGTTTTGGCGCTTACTTAACATCTATGATGAAATGGTAGACTTCGTATTACTATAAGTAGAACTAGTATAATATATTATAATATAATCATTATATAATTCATGCTATTAATTTATTATGAACTTTTCGACTCCACCATATTTGCCCTTATACTTTTTATATAACGTCTTGCACAATACATTGATTGTGTGTCCTTTTACAATTTAAGAGAGATTAGTTGGAATTTTGAAATATTCTATTCAAAAAATCAATTTCCACATCAATAGTACTTGTATTGTAAACTGAAAAACACGAAAAACATTTTTTCATTCCTCAATCTATCAAAATTTCTCAATCATTTTCCAATATTAACTTCGATGTGATTATCTTATGGATAAAAACTCATCAATTTCTTTTTTAATTTCTACTCATTATCTACAAAGTGGATAATGAGACACAATCTAATTGTTAACTAGAAGTCTACATAACGGTTATCAAACAAATCCTAGCAATGTTATTTTTAATAAAATCACCAAAATTTTCATTTACTTCTATAAACAAAGGGTAGATATCTTGTTGGAAATTTAGTAAAAAAGTATGACTAAAGTGCATAAAAGGTTCAAAAAGCATGCACTATGCATTAAAATAAAGTGTGCACAACACTATGCCTAAAAGTTTAAATTGTGCACAAAAGTGTGAAAAGTACATTAAACTCTGAAAATATGCACTAAAATGAGTTTTTCACTAACTTGCTACTAATATAACTATTATTTAGTGGATTTATATTTTAGGATATGAGAGGATAACAAAGAATCAAATCGTATCCAAAAGAAAACTACAATAAATGAGATATCGATGATTAAAGTTGTGTTGTTGAAACATAAAATAATGAAAACTGAGTGTATGTAGAGTTGTTCCACATTAAAGGATAAACAAAACCAAAGGGACTTATAAGAGTGAGTTTCTAGAATGAATATGTTCTATTTTATTAGGGATACCTAGTGGCTGTCAGATGGGTGCGGCACACAAAGCCTGAGCACATGCACTCAATGTGGTGTTTTGATGATTCACTTTGCACGCTCACATCGTCATGAGCGGCTTGAGAGCCGCCCTTAATATTTTGAATAGTTTGGCAGACATGAGTACTGAGAATCAAGCATTATCTTGAACAAGTACTTACAATAAATACATCAAGTATAGTATAACCGCTACTTGTCTGTCCAACTTGCAAGCACTAAGTCACCACGAGTGCTCAGACCAAATACATCAAGTATAGCCATAATTGTTGCTAATTTGTCTAGCTTACAAGCACTAAGGGGCTGTTTGATTGCGCTGACTGAGTAAGATCTGACTGAGTCAGAAGTTGACCCAGTAAAAAGTTCTGATTGGGTTTGTATCTGACTAAAACTTGGCTGTTTGATTTAGTATCTGACTGATTCTGTTAAATTTTTTTGCTAGTTAAGTGTGAAATGATAAATATACCCTTAATAATAATAATAATAACAATATAATAATAATATATATAATATAATATAATAATAATAATGTAAGGCCCCGTTCCTGAGACGCTTACAACTGGTGATTCATCGCTCATAAAACATATACTTTGCATTTATTTATCGAAACATTGCAGCGGAAACATAAAACAAATGACATTCCATTTCGTCATAAAAACTTTTGCAAAATAATGCATCGTTTGTCGGTTACAAAATTTAATTGTTGTATTACATCACAAAAGGTTTAAATAAATGGATGCCATCCAAAAGAGCTGAGTAGCCGCCTCGTGCCATCCCCAGCAACGTTTACCTGCCAACTGAAAACGTATAAAAGTCAACGTTGCTGAGTGAGTTCTAGTTTTATAATAAAACATACATAAAATCGTTATTTATTTCCTTTCAGAGTCCATACTATACGTTTCATTCGTTCGTGATCATACATCATACGTACATACAGATAATATCATTATTATCTTCCATTTCGTTCGTTAACCTTCGTTCATTCATTACATCTAGTGACATGTACGTTACCCCGAACATTGTGCACGAAGCTGGTAACTGGGCCTGAGG
>BJCM01077788.1:0-14576 GCA_018326385.1 Flaveria bidentis
TTAACATATTTCAGGTTTTCTACTTGAAGATCTTCTGGTGCTCATATAGGACTTGGACCTAGATTAATTGAAAGTCTTATGTTATTAGTTGTATCTTGATTGTTTTGTAATTATTTATTTGTCTTGTAATGTTCAATAAAAAATAATATTTAATATTATTTAAACTTATTAGTTCCATGTGTTATGAGCAATCATCTCCCATTCGTCCGCCCCGATGATTCCGCCGTCGGTCGGGGTGTGACACAAGATCTCAGGGGTCTCATCCTTAGTACTAAGGAAGAAGACCCAAGTGTATCTTGTGAAATCATTAGTGATCACCAAACAATAAGAGGTCTTTCCTAAACTTATTACACTAATAGGGCCAAAGATATCCATATGTAATAAGTGTAGGGGAGAAGTGATTGAGTTCCTTTGCTTTAGCTTGTGAGACATTTTATGTTGCTTCCCTTCCGGACAAGCAACATAATGGTCATCACTTGTAAACTCTTTCTTTGGCATTCCAGTTACCAAATCATTCTTAATTAATTTATTTATGTTTTTAAAGTTTACATGGCACATTCTTTTATGATAAAGGAAAGAATCATCACTTGTTGCTTTAGATAGAAAGTAAGAAATTTCTCATGATAGAGATGTTTCCTACAAGTCCATCTTGTACATGTTCTTTTTCCTAGGAGCTCTGAGCAAGATATGCTCATAAGGAATGAGCTGATTCCTCTCAATGAAATTTTCCATGTTGCACTAAGTTACTTACGGATGTATGCATGCAGTCCGGGAACACTTTGGGGTAAACACCCATCCAAACAACTCCAACAAGAAAAAGTATAAATATGAAAACTTCTCTACCATTTAGATCGGAGAATTTATGGAGGAAATCCGGTTTTAAATTCCCAGAAACCACACGATTATATAGCCACCAGGGCTTTAGAACTATGCACTCATGCTCGGTAAAGAACATGTTATGTCTCTGGTCACAAAATTGGGATATACTCAGGAGATTATACCCAAGCTCTTTAACATAGTTTACCTTCTCAATATTGACCTTGCCATTTGTGATTCTACCACTATCAATGATCCATATATTTCCTTTGCTATTCAGCTATTCCTACATAGAAAGATATGGTTAGTTACATTTGGAAACCCAAGCCTTGTTAGATCTTGGGCTTCTCAAAGTGTTCTGAAGATACTTCAAAAGTGATTGATCCTATATTCAAGCTCTGAGGATCATTTTTTGTTATTGATAAAGAACTTTAGGTCACATAGCCTTCCTTCATCTTACACACCATCTTTGGAATACTAGAGTTGGCCTTTAAAAATTCAAAAGTTTTATGACTTCAAAAGCTTTAAAGACTAAACCTTTGGATGTTTTTGCATCCACTACAGCAAAGTTCAATACTTTGGAAGCATTCCATTCTTTCGAGACCAATTTTATTTCAAAGGTAAGTTTTCACTTATCTTCTTCTTTAGTTTGGAGCTTTTCGAATGAAAGAGATTTTCGTTCCGATACTATCTTCTTCTTCTTCTCAAAAGTTTTCATCTTAGTCATATGGATAGTGCTTTTAGGATTGTAGATGCAATCCTTAGCAAAGTGAGAAGTACTACCACACATGATACATTCATTTCGCATACTTTTGAGACTCTTCTTTTGAGTAGGTGGCTGAGCTTGTTCTCTTTGCACTTCCTTCTTCATCTTCACAAATGATGCAACAGGCTTCTTAGGGTGAAGCTTGCTCTTGAAGGTTGTCTTGATCTCTTAGGCTTTTTTATTTTCATTTGGTTGCCCTAATCAAGTTCTTCCTAGAAGACTTGGTCATCCTTAGTTCTTTCTTCTCTCAGGATAATAGTGACCCTTCTTAGGATGATCTTCTTCACTCACTTCAGATCCATCCTTCATTATCTACTCATCATCTTCATCCTCTTCATGGATGCAGTCTATGAGAGGCAGCTTATCTTGACAAGTTCCACACCATAGAGATCTTACTAAAAATAATGTGTGTGAAGGAACTATCTCACTTGAAACCAATCTCTAACTGTTCTAAAAAATCCTTGCATGCAAGGTTGAAGATATGATGTTCTTGAAGGTTTCCTTTTTAAGAACACACTTTTCTACCTTGGCTTTGCTGATCACAAGCTCCGCCTGGCACTCTGTTAACTTGGTAATAAGATCTTTGATTTAAGTCTTGTAATTTGTGTGGCCATGCTTAAGAGTTGAAATTATTTTCTTTTAAATTTTCTATTTTAAGTTTGTAATCATTTTTAGCTCTTTTGAAATCAGCTTTTAAAATGTTCAAGGAATCAAGATCAAATCTCACTTCCAACTTATAGGACCTATACATATATAGTTTAGCAATTGATGCGGTGTGGAACGTATATATTTTGATAGATATTTTTTGCACAAATTTAGTTTTAAATGATTATTACTAATACTAAACCACACACACAAACGGCAAGTGTACCTATCGTGTGGTAGTATAGTGATGGTAAGAACCGAGTATCAATCGGTGGACACACATATCCTACTCAACAACCTTGATATTTGACTATCAGACTTGGTTTTTGTTTGAGAAAATGACAAGTTGCATTGATAACATTTTTAGGGTTTAAAAACAATAATAGAAATAAAGTAAAATAAGATTGAAGCGTTTGGATTTAAAACCATGGAATAAGGACTATCATCCTAATTTGACAACACTTATGTAGCTGTGATGAATTGGTGGTATGATTAAAGATATGGATAAATGAAATTTGTTAATGGTGAGCTAGCGTGATTTCTCGTCTATCCGCTTCGTAGTGACTATGATCATGTTAGGCTGAGTTTACTGCTTAGATCATAGCCCTAGTAATGTAGGTGAATCTTTTGTGACCTATTTGACATACGATTTCTGAATACATAACTTATTGTTAAAATGAGAGTTGATCAGGTTCCTTCCTAACATACCATTAATTTTAGAAAACCATAACAATTATTGTAGATTTCTCAGACTAATAAAAAGGAACCCAGAAATGATCAGAAAGTTAAGGTGATATGATTTCTAATAACCATTTCTAGTTCATTAGCCATAGATTTATTACAAAGACCGGTTTCATGAATGAAAGTTGATCATACGTTTTTCAACCTATATGACAATCACAATCACAAACCATAAGGTTATAACTTCCCATTCAAATGTAAATGCTACCCATCAAAAGTTTTCCCAAGACCACCATAACATTAACATAATATATATCACACCATTAGTTCATCACAAATTTCATAAGTTTCATCCAATTAAGAAGATAATAAGAGTTTAGCTCATAATGAGCTTGAACATAACAATAAATAACATAGAAGATAGATATGAAATCATCGGTGAAATGGAACAATCAAACCGGTGATCCACAATGGATGACGTTTAGACAATCCCGAGCTTCTTCCAAGTGTTGTATGCAACTTCCAAGCCTCCAAATAGTCTTGAAGACTTGATTCCTGAGAGAATTCTGCAGAGTAACTCTCCCACCAAAGCTTGCCAAAATGGTGAACTTAGGCCTCTATTTATAGGCTTACTGGAGTGTTTAAGCACGGCCCCATGCTAGTACAATGCTTACGAAAGTTTGTCGGCTCGTACGTGCAAGTTGTGTTGGGAACAACCCCATGCTTGATGGGGCACAGTCCCGTGTTGGAGGTGGGGCACGGCCCCGTGCTTGCTTTTAAGGGACAATACTTTTTGTCCTGTCAGATGTCCAAACATAGGGGTGTGTCAATTTAGTATGGGGTGTATTTCAGGCAAGGCATGAGGGCGTGTTTAATGAGGGACGATCTTATGCTTGGACTCCAAAGCTCGGATTACTTCAATTTCTTGTCAAATATGCTTTTTTCGTCCATCTTGCCCTTTTAAACACCTGAAAACACAATTTAACATTTTTAAGCACATATTCATCATTTTAAGAGAGATATTGAGGAATAATTGATGTGCTTTTAATAAGATTTTTATGCGTAATTTGAAGCACATCAAACATCCGCACACTTGAACTTTGCTTGTCCTCAAGCGAAATCACATAAATTGACAATTTCACCAAAATCCAAATAAATCAAATAATAAATATGTTTTTCGGAAAGTACGCAAGTAAATATTATTTTCATACAAATGTAGACATTTTAAGCATGTGTAAAATGATATCCTAGCAACCAATAGATTAGTTAGTGAAGATTATTATTATGTAAAAATCCACACTTCTCAAAAGATGCACTCATACTTGTTAAGGGATCAAATCTCCACCTACTTAGGTATTTACTTGTATAAATCGTTAGGTATTCAATGAGTTGTAACTTGGCTCGGGCTCGGGTATGGAATATTTGAAAAAAGTGGTTAATTGCTAAAGAAGATGGTCTTGGCTTATTTTTTGTAAGGCGTCATTCCCGAGAAACTTACAGTCAATCATTGCACATAAAACATATAATATACATTTATATTGGTTAAAACATTGCAGCAAAATAACTTAAAACCATTTCATATATAAATAATTGCTTTTGCAAAATAATACAACATTGTTAATAATTACAAAATATCATTTGTTCGCATTACAATGCAAAAACATCATCGTTTAAGAAAATATATGCCATCCAAAAATGCCAAGTAGCTGCCCCGTGCCATCCTCAGCAACGTTCACCTGCCAACTGGAAACAAATAAAAGTCAGCGTTGATGAGTGAGTTCTATTTTTATAAAAACATAGCGTACTTTTCTTTCATTTAAAACCTTTCTTTACATTCATACGCGATCATACATCATACATACACGTAGATAATTGTTATTATTATATTTCATCATCATTCATTATCTTTTGTGCATTCATCATCGTACATCATTGTTATCATTCTTACCATACCTTACGTACGTTCATTAACTTCTGATGACATGTACTAGTACCCTGAACATTATGCACAAAGCTAGCTTTTGGGCCTAGGGCAAGTACATTCATTACTATCATTCATATTTCCTTACGGACCAATGCCATGTGTTATACCCTGAACATTATGCAGGAAGCTGGTTACTGGGCCTGAGGTCTATCATAGAACCCGAACATTGTGCACGAAACTGACTTCAATACCTAGGGCAAGAGACAAGGGTCCCATATGTATAGTCAATCACAAAGATAGGACCCAATGTGCATCCTTCCGAAGTAGCTAACCCACACACAGTTGAGCTAACACCCTTCATTGGGTGTGAATCTCCATACATTGCTTGCAATACTTTCTTACTTTCAATCATTAGTGCATGCATTACTTTATTCTTTACATTCCTCTTTTCATTATCTTTCCGCTTTCATTACATAATACTTTACGTTTATTGATATTAACATATCATGCAAAGCCACGAAAAATAAGCATGCATAACAAGGAACATAATCATAAACATAACCATACATGGCATCATCATAAACATCACGTACCAAATCATCCAACATCATAAAGTCATCTTACATAACCCCCAGGAATATCCAAAGTCAAAGCCTAAAACTTCACTTTTACCTAAAATTCAGAAAATAATCTAATGCATTAGGCACATGAGCACTATGCAGGCACATGGCCTTTCAGGCGCATTGGCCCTATTTGGGTGCATGACCCAACACTTAGGCATTCTAGCAAAATACTAGGTACATGGGCACTATTCATGCGCATGAGTGCCCGGGCACATGGGTAGTCTAGGCATATGGGACACTTAGTCTAATCTGGCCTAAACCTAGGTGCATGAGTACTATTTCAGCACATGGGTTTGGGCGTTTTGGGCAAACACTTAGGCAATTCGACCGTTTGGTGCATGGGCTAATTTCAGGTGCATGGGCAACCAACTTACATTAATCAACATAATTCAGTCCCCAATCCAACATTCATCAAGTTCTAAGCTTATTTCTTACATTCTAAACATGATAAACACATACATAACATGATCTTAAAATCATAAACACCTAGATCAAACCCCACCCGCAATCACATACACACATACATACGAGTATAAACACCCATTTAATAAAAACGTTCTCACATGCATTTCCAGCCCCAAAATCAGTTAAAACATGTAAAAAGGGGGTTTTAGAACTCACCTTTGACAACTTTCGAGTATGACTTCCTTTAAAATCGTTTGCAATTGAGTTAGATCACCTAGAAACCCACCAAATCACACACATACGAACACACAAACACATATAAGCATGTAACCGAGGCTAGAACTAGCCAAGAACAACTTAAAACAACGAATTCTTACCTTGAATTCGAATTCTTCTTCTTCTTTTTTCAAAACCTGAGAGCTCTGCCCTTTCTCTCTAAAATCTGAATGAAAAGCAATGCGTAGAGATTATAGGCGGCCATTCCCACTTTATGTACCAACTTTTATTCTTTTGTCCTTTTTAACACATTTAACCCCTTAACTTGGGTTGAATTGTGTTTCTTCCTTTTCTGCACTTTTATTCTTTCTTTCTCGTCTTTTAAAATTTCCAAGTGTTACATTTTTCTAACATAAACTACAAGGAAAACAATATCAGACTCCCTTTACAATACTTTAGGTTAGAAGGGATATGCTAACTTGAGGACTCGTTTAAGGTCAGATTGTCAAGATCGTACTTTGCTTTTAAGAACCGTACTTCATCTTTCACCCGAAGATAGACAAAACTTTCCTTTCGTAAGGATGTTCAGATTGAAGCTTAATAGCACCCAATCGGATCAGTTCTGTGTATTCGTATTGAGACTCAGTTTGGTTCTTTTTTGCATTCCCATTGTGGGACCAATTTCCATAGTTCAGACATCTTTCATATCTTTTTACCCACCTCTTTATAGCATTTTTTGAGATTCCACAAAATGGTAGAACTTGTTCCTTTTTTCTTCATTTCTTTCTTGCGTCGAACATGAGGTTGAAAATTTGTTTGCGGATTTCCGGGGGAAGTCCCGGTTTTGCATGGTGAAGGTAACAAAGAAAATTAAAATCTAAAGCATTCCAGTTCTTTTAGGTCTGCCGATAAAAGACCAAATTTCTCTTTTTAAGCCAAAAACGTGTCTTTAATGAAAAACGAGTTTTGTTGAAGACTTTTTGGTTAAGTGATTTGGTGGTTTAGGTGATTGAGAAATAAAAATGTTTAGCTCAACGGGGCTAACTAGGGTTGATGTTCAGGTAAGGAAATTTAAAAGGAATGGTTGGGGCTTGAATGGATAAGATTTAGTAATGCCTAACTCATTTTTATGTAATAAATACTAATTAAGGTCTTGAAATATATACGCAAAGCAAGTTCTAATCACACATATCATAAGGCACCCTCAATTAAATCCAGAATGAAAGTAAAACTGTAATTGCAAAAGTTGTTTAAGGTTCAAAAATAAACTCACATACGGATGGAATTGGGTAAAAATGTTTCATTTTACATGATTAAATATTTTAACTAGATTATTGTTTTTAAGGATATCAAAAAACAAACATTTTCAATTTTTATTTGGATGTCATTTATTTACTTATTTATTTCCCGAAAAAAGTATATTTATAATTTGGTTTATCAAAAGTTATTTTAAGTTTTTGGTTTCTTGTCACAAATGCATTAAGTGATCTTTTATAATTTTTTTAATTTGGATTTGTTTAGCAAAATCAAATGCATTACCCCCATCCCGACAATTAAAATACACATTGACCTCAATGTGACTAATTTTTTAAAACCGAGAAAGGGTAATGAGATAACTCCCTAAAAACAATGAATTTGTAACTTGTGTTTTGTTGCCCTAAGTTGAGAGAATCATCGGGATCACCTGAAATTTAACAAAATTATTGAAAGCATTAAAATCCTAAACACACAAATAAAAATAAAATGAATATTACCTAAATTAAAAGATAAATTAGCATGAAACAATTATGCTCGGGCCCGAAAGTGATACGGTTATCAAGGGATTTTGGCGGGATATCCCCCCACTCATGATACATTCGTGCAGGATTGGTTTTGATACTCAACAAAAGTATTTTACTCACAAACACTCAAGAAGCAGAGTACTTATAAGAGTTGATTATAATATACTAAGTAACGCAAAGAAAACACAAGAGAATAATTTTCAAGATACTTGTATATATTATTTCTCAACTCAAAGTTTACAAGAGTCTATCAAGCTTACTACAAGAGTTACAATAAGAAACTATATATACTACTACCTACATCCGGATATACTTTGATACCAGCTGGAAACCTTAATCTAAAGCTAATACTACAAAGCTAAAGTTAAGGTATCTTAGATAAAATATAATCTAAGATACGGTAGTCGTGACATGTCCATGACTTACCTTTTGTCACCAACTAAATTTGGCAACTATACTAACTGATAAACTATGAACCCTGGAATAAAGTAAGGTCAACTACATGACCATGGGAAAGTGCCATGTGGTATCTCAGAGATTTGCAGCAGAGTCTCAGAGACACCATACTTATGTCCACTGGTTCATAGTAAGTACTTCTGAAGGTTAACTAGCTTCGAAAGAACTTGTTCTTCCAAAGCCACTTATACTTCGAAAGTAGTTACTTCTTCCGAGGCTTCCTTTGGACTTCATACTTCGGAAGTTGTAGTCTTCATTTCTTCCAAGTGTTAAACTCTTCGGAAGAGTAAAGACTTTGTCTTCGGAAGCTGAGGCTTATCTTTGGAAGTCCCTTTGAGCTTTGCTTCGAAAGTTCAGCATGTACCTTCGGAAGTGCTGAACTTGTCTTTGGAAGAGCTTTATTAGTTGTACTCAAAATCTTCTATGTTTTTGGTTTTGGTTGCACCAGCCTTTATGATCCAACAAAGTTTCCCTAGGCTGATGCTACCAAAATCTCACTTGTTCCTACTTCTCAAAACTTTCAGCACCAGGGAAAGCAGATACTTATCTGTTTCTTTGTTCTTCCAAATGTAGTGCTGAGAAGTTTGTACAAATCATTCGTGGACAGGAGATCCAGTCTGTCACTTTGAATGATATGCACCCTCTGTTGGGTCCCTCTAAAGAGAGTTAGTTGACGAGAGCTATAGTCATACTCCCATCTAACTATTGGTTCCAATTCAGGGCCTTCCACCATTTGTAGAAAGGCTTTTCCTTTGATGATCAACATTTCCTTGTCTTCCTTCTCTCTCAGCTTCAACTCCTCTTCAATCTTGGCCTTTGCACTTAATTCAGCAAGATGAAGGCTGCTCAGATGATTTCTGATGTGAGTAGCTATGTCGGAGTTTGAGGGATTGGAGAATGGTTTCTCTACTAGCTTATTAATATCAAATCTGCTAGAGTGTAGCAGAGAAGAGGCATTTAGCCTGTTGCACTCTCCATTCTCTCTCTCTCTCTCTCTCTCCACAACAAAGTTGTGAGAGGCTTCATCAAACCTCCATTGGATAATCTTCTTCCTTGGCATAAGTGGCTGACTAGGATTTTTGTCCCCTTTCTTTGTATTCAATAGAGTCACCGGCTTTCTTCTCAGCTTCTTCTCTTCATCATTTAAGGAATCAGAATTGAGACCAAGAAGTCTAGCAGCATGGTCCACTGTTCTTCTAGGGAGATCAAGGAATCACTCTCTTGTGAGTGAACTTAAGGAGTTGTCAATGTAGGTCAAGTTGACAGACTCCTCCTCACAGGAGATATTGCTCAAGGATGTGCAGTTGATAAGCTTCCTCTTGATCTCCTTAAATTCTTCTAAGGAAAGAGGTTTGGATGAATGAGAGGATAACATGGGAGGTTGTTTGGTTGATGAGGATTGGGTTCTTAGCAAGGTTTTGGGTTTGAGAATGGGTAGTTTAGGTGGTTGTTTGGATTGAGTGGGTGAGGAAGAGGGTAAGGTTGATATTGTGGATTCAGGGGTTAAAGGCTTAGAGGTTGGTTCAGTTTTGATAGGGAAAGGGAAAGGGATAGGTTCATAGGTTGGGTGTTGAGGTTGTGGTAATAAGGTAGGTGTGAAAGTCATCCCATGTACTCTTTTGTACATCTCTTTCATTCGTCTTGAGCGTATGTCAGCTTTGATCTCACTGACAATACACTGCAGGGTCTTCAAGGACATAGGTCCAACTTGCCTTCCTGAGAAGCCATGGGCCCTGAGATAGTCTTTCATCCAGGCTTTGTCCCCAGACTTCTTCAAGGCTGCAAGTTCAACATCTTCATCCTTCTTCTTTCTCTCCTTCATCTTCTCCCTGGAAGCCTTCTTTCTTTCCTTCTCCATTTGATCATGTTCTTTATTCACCAGCCACAAGATCGTATCATTGTTATATGGAGCAAGTTCCTCAAGAGAGAATCCTCTTGAGTTCAGAAAGGCTATTCTTTCACTCCTTAACCTTTGATCAGCTTCCTCCTTCTTCTTCAAGTTTTCTTCTTCCAAGGCCAACCTTGCTACTTCTTGTTCTTTTTTTGTCACTCAAAAACTCAATCTTTTTGTGTCAAACAGTGTTTTCGACATCACCTGGTCAAAAAGTTAACATTTTTCGGCATACGACAATTAGGGTTCGTGAGAAATTCGTATTTTTGCGTCAAAGTGTTCAAAACCTTTATTTTTGCAAAAACAGCAGCCTTCAGTCGCACGATTGACTCAATCGCACGACTGAATCCATTCGCACCTCCCATACGCATGATTGAACTCAGTCTCCTTATTCATTCGTACGATTGACCAGCATCATTCGCATAGACTCCAACTGCACTCTCCTTACGCACGACTGAATCCAATCGCACGATTGAATTCATCCGCACTCATCATTCGCACGATTGAATCATTCGCATAAGTTCAATCGCACGAGTGGTCCATTCACACAAGTGAAGTAGTTGATTTAGAAAGTTTAATGTAACGAGATGGAAGAACAATACTCCGCATTCACTGCAGGTAGAGACACACGGATGCATAACCTCTTGCTTCTGGAGAATGAGACTAGGAATCATAATAAATCACCTAAGCTTATAACGTTAGACGATTACCCACAATGGAAGCAACGTTTCGAGATCTACCTCAATGGAGTTGATCCCAACCTTTGGGAATCCATTGAAACAGGATATGACATGCCGGTTGGTGCAGATGGGGTAAAATTAACATTGGGGGATGACTTACAGCCAGAGGGCTTAATATAATACAGAGAAGAACGTTTATGCCCTATTAACTCAGTCTATTCCAAAGGATGTATAAACTTTGGATAGCCTTGGAAAAACACTATGATGGAAATGCTTCGTTAAAATCTCTAAAGGCAAAAGCTTTGAAGAAGGAGTTTGACAACTTCTCTTCAATGGGTTAAGAAAGTCTGGATGATGTAATCGACATGTTCTATCATCTCATGAGTGAGCTGCATATTTATGGAGTTACAACTTCAATAGAAGACAAGGTATCCAGCTTGGCGGATGGCTTACCAGAGAAGTGGGATTCGTTTGTATCTAACTTGAGACAAAACAGTATATTGGGAAAATTAGACATAAATGACTTTATCCTGAAATTGAGAGAGGAGGAACTTAGGATGAAATACAGGTCGCGAAAGGAACATATGACCAAAATCCTTCACTTTACAACGCCCTTCCACAACAGCCCGTCCAGGAGCACCACTTCAGACTGCATTTGTTTCAAGTTCAACTACTCCTTCACCAACCATAGTTTCAGGGTCTAACACGTCTGTGTCATCAAGTACCCATTATATTCCACCTGAGGCTAATGCTACCAAGTTAAAGACCAAGAACCTCAGGAATATCACTATGGAGGTAGCTAAAGAACATATGGATCTATTGGCAGCTGTTGTTCACTCGTATGATGGTTTGGTTGCAGGAAAGATTGGTAACTGCCATCTAGCAAATGAAGATTACGAACAAATAGATGAGAATGAGCTTGAAAGAATGGACATAATGTGGGCATTGGCAAGTGCTGTGCAGAGAGCTAAAAATATTTGTTAAGAAGACAGGACAGAACTTGATAGCCACTAAAGACATTACTTTTGGTTTCGATAAGTCCAAAGTTACCTGTTTCAACTGTGGAGAGAAGGGGCACTTTAAATGTGAGTGTGTAAAGCCCAAGAAGACAGGTAACGGCCACCCGTTCTCGACTTTTAACCGTCAGGACAAACCAACAGGTGGAGCTACCTCGTCTAGTATAGAGACAAAGGCCTTGACTGCTCAAGGTGACGAAGGACAAGATTGAACCTTCAAATTTGTGTCTCTGGGAGAATCTAACATTGCCAATGTCGAGGTCTTGGATGACGATACTGAAAGTGAAGATGATATCATGGTGGAACTAGCAATGTCAGAAACTAAAGATACCGCGAAAGTGGTCAAACCCCTGACTGAAGAAGATACCAAAACGACATGTTCAGAATCTCTAGAAGCTGAAGAGTCAACCTCTGTACTGATGGCGGATTCAACTGAATCTACACAAGTAAGTACTAAAGACTAACTATTTTATAATCATTCTTGTTAGGAATGTAATAAATTTAGGGAAAGCATAGATTTGAAATTTTCTAGGTTACCCAAGCCAGTTAAGGCTTGGGTCCCAAACCTTCACTAATCATTTCCTTTGAGTGTGCAGGGTGTTTGTTATAGTTCTATCACAAACACTTGGATTGTGGATAGTGGAGCATCTAAGCACATGACCGGGAACCTGTCACTCCTCTCAAATGTAAAACAGATTAAAGGAGGACATGTTTCTTTTATTGAAATAAAGGAGGTTACATCACTGCACAAGGAGAAGTGGGAAATCAGAAAGTTAAGTTTGAGAAGGTCAACTATATTCAAAAACTACAAAATAACTTACTTTCTGTATCCCAGATTTGTGACAAAGGTTTCAAGGTTGTTTTTGACAACAAGAAGTGCTACGTGTTGAAGAAGGAGTACATCATTTTGGAGGACCAAATTTTAATGTCAGCTTCAAGGTATAATGACTTATACGTCTTGGATCTATCAAAGGTCTCCACAAACGATCATCAAGTCAAATGCTTCTTGTCAAAGGCAACTGAGAAGGAATCCATCTCCTGGCATAGGAGAATGGGACACATAAATCCAAGGAAGATGAATCATCTCATTCAGAATGATTTAGTCAATGGAGTTAATGTAAAAAACTTTCAACTTCCAGATTTCTAGCAGACCAAGAAGTCTCACAAGGCAAAGAACATCAACTCTATTGAATTGCCTCTCGAACTTCTGCATATGGATTTGTTTGGTCATGTGAGCACCAAGAGCATCGCTATAGATCTATATTGTTATGTAGTCACTGTTGACTATTCTAGATTCTCTTGGGTAATGTTTCTGAAATCCAAATCCGAAACATTTGATTTGTTCAAATGGCTTGTGACCACACTGGAATCTCTATACAAGTTAAAAGTACGTCAGATTCGCTCAAACAACGGTACAGAATTCAAGAATCAGTGGATGGAGGCATTCTGCAAAGAAAAGAGAATTGTAAATCAGTTCACATCTGCCTACACTCCACAGATGAATGGAGTTGCTGAATGGAAGAACAGAAGCTTGATAGAGATAGCCAAGACGATGCTAGCAGACTCGAAACTACCTATCCAATTCTGGAACAAGGCAGGAGCAAATGCATGTTACACTCTGAATCAAGTCTTGGTGGTTAAACGACATGGTAAAACGTGTTACGAGTTGCTCCAATGACGTAAACCTAATCTGGAGTATCTTGAACCGTTTGGCGCACCATGTACACTGCTGAAGAAACATCAGTTTAGAAAGTTCAGTGAAAAGGCTGAAGAAACATCAGTTTAGAAAGTTCAGTGAAAAGGCTGAAGAGGGTATTTTTCTAGGATACAACATACCGAATAAGAGAGTTTACAACAACTCAATGAGTCAAGTAGAAGTGTGGTGCAACGTCGACGTTTAGAGATTCACCAAACCCCCTGCAGGAAAAGGACCCGCCTTCTTTTTCGATTATGATGCCTTCTTCAAGTCCTTCAACATTACTCTCACTCCTTTTGATGCTGAGCTATCGACAAAGATGATGTATGATGTCTTAAACACACCGCCCCTAGACTCGACAACATCCGGTTCACAAGATCAGTTTTCGAGTAACTCAGGGGAGCACTGGAGGTAAGTGACTCCTCTTCTGACGATGAAGAAGTGGAAAATGTTCAGGTGGATCAGGAGGAATAGGTTCCTACTACTACAAGTACACACGCATCAGATGTTGATGCCTCTGAAACTTTGAAACTCCATACTCCCACTGCCTCAGATACTGAACGTGTGGTTCACAATCTGGATAAAGAGGTAGTTGTACCCACCACTCTTGGATCTCGACTAAATGTTTATCATCCTCTGGACAATGTCATAGGGAATGTACAATCGAGAGTACAGACAAGAAATCAGTTATACTCAGTTGATTATGCCTTAGTCATGGAAAAAGGCTACCTTCATGATGGTGCTTATCGATGTTTTGTGTCTCAATATGAGCCAAAATATGTAAGTGACGCCTTAAATGATGAGGCTTGGGTGAGTGCCATGCAAGAAGAACTTCTTCAATTCAAGAAGTTAGGAGTGTGGACTCTGGTGGATAGACCTAAAGGTGCTAAGGTCATTGGCACTAAATGGGTTTTGAAATGCAAGAAGGATGACCAAGGGGTCATTATCAGAAACAAGGCTCGACTAGTAGTTCAAGGATT
>BJCM01077800.1:0-10454 GCA_018326385.1 Flaveria bidentis
GCTGCTTTGAAGAAAGAGTACCACACCAGGTGGGTCAACTTCAAACCTCAACAACCTACGAGGTATATCAGACGGTCTGAAGTTGATCCCATAACTGGAAAGCCAAAGATAGTGTTGAAGTGGAGTCCACCACGCACAATGTCAAAGATCCCACTACGGGAAATGCCACAGGACTTCACTCCACACTTTAAGTGGTGATACTATGATTGGAGGACTGGAGAGGCAGTCATAGTCTTGAACAAAGAGGGGAAAATGAATACAATCAGGGTATTTGACCCGATGTGGCTCACAAACTTGTCTGCCGATGATGTACACACATTATACAAGTGGTCACTATTCTATGACTCTCAAGACATTATACAAGCTCTATAGTTTCAGGATGTTATACGACTCTGCTTTGTGTTTGAAATTCACGTAGGGGTCACAAAAGAAGAGAAGCACAAGAAGTATGAAGAGGTTATGAAGAAGGTAAGACAATAGATAGATCTAGGTCCAAGGGGGAGTTTGTTGATTTTATTTATGTACCTAGATTTGGAACTTAATATAATATGTCATGAATGTCTTACACTTATGTAATGCTTGGGTGATTAATGAAATAAGAATGTTTGGTTGTGATTTATAATGTTTAATATTTCATTAATGAGTTGTGTAATATATATTGACTTGATTATATATGTTTGTGATTGTTTGAATTGACATACATAATGTTATAATAATGAATACATTCAAACTTGGTTAAGTGAAGTTCTCATACGTCCGACTGGACCATGCGCCTCAACAGTGGTCATGCGTCCGAATGGCCATGCGGCTGAGTGTCTATGTGCCTAAATAGTCCATACGCCTGAACAACTTCATGCGACTGACTTAGTCACACGACTGAACACTATGGATCAACCGCATGGCTCAATCGCACGAATGAACCATGCTAATGGTTCAGTCACCCGAATGAGCAACCCTAACCTATAAATACCACCTAATTCGTGGAAAAACAAAAGCATTGAATACACTTCGACTCCAGACGTACCTTAGCCGTCCAGAGACCTCTAAGATCATACTCCAAGTTCATAGATCACAGTAGATCGATTCTTAATCGATTCTTAACGTTAGATTCAATACATAATTGTTTTTACGTGCGTTCTCACTGATTGGATCGCCAATCAAATAGGAATCCGCACTATTTGGTTCGGTATACATGTTAATCAATTAGTACATCGTCCAGTACACGATCCTAACAATTTCTTTAACTCTTTATTTCTTTATCACATTCTTTATCACTATCTGGATCAGTGTCATCAGCTATGCCCTAAACAAATCGGGTACTGGGTCGAAGATCATAATTGACTTTCATAAAGCACATAGCCTGGCACCAGCACCGGGGTAAGCGACAAAGATCCCAACTGTATACTACACCTCCAACATTATGCATAATTCGGGTACTGGGCCAAAGATCATAAATGACTTCCATACCGCACATAGCCTGGCACCAGCACCGAGGTAAGTAATCACTATAAACCAAATGTATACTACACCCCCAACATTATGCATAACTCGGGTACTGGGCCGAAGATCATAAATGACTTCCATATCGCACATAGCCTGGCACCAACACCGAGGTGAGTAATCACTATAAACCATGTACCAAATCTTTGGTCAGTCACAAAGACTGAACCCCTACGTGTATCCTTAAGGGTTAGCTTTAACATACGCAGTTGAGCTTACGACATTTTAGAGTCGTGCACCTCTGTAAATATTGTTTGCAAGCCTTTCTATACTTTCTCTTTCATTAATGCATGCACTCTATCATTATGTTCCTCTTTTCATTATCTTCCACTTTTCGTTACAAAATACTTTCAATTCATTCATTCATTAACATTCAACGTAAAACCACGAGAAGATAAACATACATAACAGGAACATTAACATAACATAGATATCAGCATGGATACATAACATACATCACACATACCATCATGCATAACATCATACATAACATCATCATCATCATACATCATCATACTATGCCCTCGGGAACAACCCAAGTCAAAGCCTACATCTATAATTTTCCCCCGAAAACTAGAAAATAAACTAAGTCTTCATCTACATTTCCTAGTGTTCATCCGCATTTCTCATTGTTCATCCGCATTTCTTATTGTTCATCCGCATTTCCTCTTACTCATCTGCATTTCCTCTTACTCATCCATATTTCCTCTTACTCATCCGCATTTCCTTTTACTCATCCGCATTTCCTCTTCTCATCCGCATTTCCTTTTGCTCATCCGCATTTCCTCTTACTCATCCACATTTCCTCTTACTCATCCGCATTTCCTCTTACTCATTCGCATTTCCTCTTACTCATCCGCATTTCCTCTTACTCATCCGCATTAACATGTTCATCCTCATTAACATGTTGTTCATCCGCATTAACTATTGTTCATCTGCATTTCTTCTGGTCTTCCGCATTTGTCAATGCATAAGAACAATAAGTTCTTCTCCAGCAGACTTCTCATCCGCATTCCACCAGTCGCATAACTTTCATCCGCATTTCCTCCAGTCACACAACTTTCATCCGCATTTCCTCTTGCTCATCCGCATTAGTAAATGCAGATGAGTTAGACTCAGAGGGTCATCCGTATTAGGAACACTTAAGCAGTCATTTATGGTTGGGCGTATGAGCTACTGTTTGGGCGCATGAGCAGCCTAGGGCACACTTAACATCATAATTCGGTCCCCAAACACCATATATCATGTTCTAAGCTTAGCTCATACATTCTAAGCCTTAAAAACACAACCATACCATCATCAAACATCAACATAGCTCAAAATCAAATCCTACCCACAACATACACACATACATACATACGGGTATGAAACCCAACTTTTATAAAAAGTTCATACATGCATTTCCAGCCCCAAAATCAATTAAAACATGTAAAAAGAGGGGTTCTAGAACTCACCTTTGCAGCCTCTTCGGGTAAGACTTCCTTCTAACCCGTTTGCTACAAGTTCACACCTAGAAACCCACCAAAACACACACCCGAACACACACAACCACACATAAGCATACAACCGAGGATGAAACCAGTTAAGAACATCTTAAACACATGAATTCTTACCTTGAATTCGATCTTTTCAGCTCTTGTTCTTCAAAATCCGAGAGTTTCTGCTCTCCTTCACTTTCTCTCTCTAGAAATATCCAAATGAAAGGATGTAGGCAAACAACATGGGCGGCCATCACCTTTTACACCTACTTTTTCAAACATTTTGTACTTTTGACACTTTAACCCCTCAACTTGGGTTAAATAGCTTTTCTTTCTTTTTCTTCACTTAATTCCTTTGTTTGAGTCTTCTAAAAAAATCGGGTGTTACATACGTAGGCACGTAGGCACGTATGCACGTATGCACGTAGGCACGTGTGCACGTGTGCACGTGTGCACGTATGTACGTGCAATGTACGTATGCACGTATGTACGTATGTATGTATGTACGTATGTATGTATGTATGTATGTATGTATGTATGTATGTATGTATGTATGTATGTATGTATGTATGTATGCATGTGTTTTTAGATAGTTTGTATATCTTAAAATCACTATCTGACTTAGAATCCAAACTTTTTTATATTTTTATCTGAATTTTTAGACAAATTCAGATTCTAAGTATTGATTTTTTTTCATTTGGATAATCGGATTCCAATATTGTTACCCGTAGACTTGGCAAAAAAAACCGGCTCGGGAACCAGTTTGGCCAAAAAAACCGGAACCGGTTTGAGGCCCAAACCGGTTCGAAACGGCCCGAACCACCCGTTCCCCTCCAGGTTCCCATTTCGAATTTTAAAACTGATTTTGGAACCGAACCGATTTCAAACCGGTTCCAAACCGGATTACAACCCGGTTTTCAAACCGGTTTTTCAACCCGGTTTTAAACCCGATTTTCAAACCGGTTAGCGTTCGGTAACGGCTATATAACCGTTTGTACCATTTTTTGACCGTTGGGTAACGGGTATATGTTTTTTAAATTTTATAAATGTTTAGTTTTAAAGATTTTTATTTATCCTTGTATGTTTTTTAAATTTTATAAATGTTTTATATATTGTTTAAATGTTTAAATTGTTTAAATGCTTTAAATGTTATAAATTGTTTAAATGTTTAAATTGTTTAAATGTTTTAAATGTTTATAAATGTTATAAATTGTTTAAATTATATAACTTGTTTTATGTTTTAATAAAAAGTTTAAAATTTTCTTTGAATATAACACAAATCCAAATTTTCAAAAAAAACCCGATTTGGGCCGAACCGGTTTTCAAACCGACCCAAACCGGTTTGATAGGGTTGATATTTTTGGGTTTGGAACCGGTTCCAACCCGAACCGGTTTGAGACCAAACCGGTTTCGGTTTGTAACTCGAACCAGTTTAGGCCCCCAACCCTGTTTGTACACATCTAGTTACCCGCATCCAATTGTATGTAAGATGCCTAGTCTAAAGGATGCAAAAAATACCCTCTAAAACCGCATATGAACAAAACGAGCCTTCTATGTTTTTTTAATTAAAACTCATTTTATAAAATGCTAAGAGATTAATTTTTATTTTTTCACAAATAACATATAAGCCTTAATTTTATTAATTATAATGAGAAACATTTAATATGTATTAAGGGAGGGGGGAGCCATATGTTTCAGGTGCGATTATTCCTTTAGTAGCAGAATTGATTTCAAACATCGGCAATCATGCGTTTATCACATGCATTTCCCTAAATTAATTCCTTAGAAGTAATAAGAAAACCACTGACAATAATTTATTAATTATTGATGACTTTTTTTTACTGCTCATTTTTTTTCTACTGCTCATTTTTTTCTACTGCTCATTTTTTTCTATCCGGATCACAATTACGAAAACCTTCTGCCTCAATCCTAAATATTTTTTTCTTTAACTCTTAAGATCAATGTTAATTACGATAATTATATATAACAATTATAAGCCATTACCCATCCAATGAAATTTTGCCTCGCGTTTATCAACGTTGTGCATCATAAGCTGAAGCCAGGGTAAATCATGTTTTAGTCATTGTTTGCAATTCAAGTTTTAATTTTAGTTTTTTCTTTAACTTAAACAAACTCTCTTAGCAACAAAACACAACAAGTGCCTTCCACCATCTGTGAGATCTTTGGTTTGTATCTTGTCACAAGTGGTTTTAATAATTTTTTATAATAAAGAAACAAGGCTAAATAAATTTTAGTAGGAGAAAATTACCTACAAGGGCACTGGCCTAGTGGCCTCGAGTTCAAGTCGTTCGAATGGAGAGTTTTTCACTATTTATTATTATTATTTATTACATTTTGTTTTTTTATTATATTATGCATTCCTAGTTTATTGTTAAAATTAGTTTCTTTATATTCTTGTTATTATTTTTATTTATTATATTATCTTCATGAATTTTACTATTCTTTTATATTTGTTTATATCTCATTATTACTAGGTCATATTATTTATATTATTATGATTATTAGTATCGTCACTGCTATTAATTATATAGTTATTTTAAATTTTAATAACGATTTGAAAGTATCTACCATCTTTTATGAATCAATGAATGACAAATTAGTTGTCATGTAAAACTAAATATTTTATATTGGTGTTTGTGTTACCGTTCTATAAACACATATATACACACGCACACATATTCTGAGAAACATGAACATAATAATCTCTATATGTATTTATATATTTTGCATAAAATTGTTAATATATGGAAAATGCCATCCCACATGAAAACCATCCTCCGAATGTTCCAATTATTAGTCACTTCTTTTATTTATTACATTAATCCTACTATACCAATTTTCTTTTTTGAAAAGGACTAATAATTATTAGTAAAGTTAACCAGTACAACCCGTTTAAAACGTTACAATTTATAAGGCAACTTATCGATACAAACGTATGTCAAAATAAACAAAGAAGCTATATCTGTGAAAATTGGCCTAGACAATTCAATAGAATAAAAATATAAATAAGTTAAATGTATATAACAAGAAAAACATTATATATCATTAATTCTAAATTAATTAAGCATATCTATTCTATTTTATATACCATCTGGGGTAGGGGCGGATCCAGAAAATTTTTTTTTCTGGGGTTATTTTTTTTCAGTTTTCGAATAGACGTGTATATCTCAATTCAATGCTAATTATTTTCTTTGGGTTAGGTTAGGTCACACAAAATAAATTACAATTACATTATAAGACATTTGACAAAAATATGATTTAATTAGAAAGTAAAACACATTACACTAATACACTTTATACTTGTTTAGGTGGCTTCATCTCTTGAAAAATATCTACTACATTATCACTCAAAACCTTTTTAAAAATGTCTCTCTTAAAAATGTAGCAAATGCAAGTATTGTTTAAGGTATTCTTCTAAAAAATCTAGAGATAATTAAGGAATGTTAATAGATTAATGAAATATGTGTTAGATGTTTAGTTAAATAAATGAGCTTAGAGATTTTATATAAAATAGACCTATTGGTGATAATTTCGATATTACTTTTTTTAACTAAGTGATCTAGTATTTTAATTTTTAGTTTGTTAAACATTCCAATAAAAATAAGGTTTAGGGGTCATAAAATGTTTTATATGGGTCAGTATTAAAAAATACACGAGGTTAATAGAAAACCGTCAATACATATCACACATAAAAATAAAAATCTATAGGGTGAGTTGACCCCTCTCCTCCTTTCTTAGGTCCGCCTATGATCTGGGGAGAGCACTATAATTTTTTACTCAAAATTAATGACACTTATGACTAGTATTGTTATGTATGGTAGAAATATTTTATACAATATTTTTTCTATTTATCCTTGTTTAATAAGTTTTTCTTAAACATTATATAATGCACGTGGAATTATTTAATTTATTGTATCAAGTATAATTTTATTTATATTACTTTTAATTAATATTTAAATTTACATTTACTTTTGGTATTTTTATAATTAAATACTCTTTAAATTAGGTATTATCTTGTTTATATATATAAGTATATGTTTAAGCAACAGCAGTAGCGGTAATAGTGGTTGTAATTGTAGCGGTAGCAGTTTGCATTCTATTCATCGATGGAAAAAAATATCGCCATCACTGCCATTACTTATGCGGTCACTACTCTTGCTGTTATTATTGCTCCTACTCCTGCTCCTAAGCCAGCTCTTGTTGCTACTAGTGTTCTTGTGCTACTATTACTGTTGCTACTACTACTCTTGCTAGTACTATTACTGTATTTCCCTTCTATAAATATCCAAACTTTTATGCCTAATACCCCATAGATTGTGCGCACTATATAGGAAAATAATGAACTTTAGCTCGAATGATTTGTAGTGGAAGCCTACCGCCGGTGGTGATGGAGACAATGGCAGTATTATTGTTGTTGTTGTTGTTGTTAAATATAATATAATTATGTTTAAGGTAGGTTAGAAAAATGTCTCGGTAACACCCCTTGTCGCACGGGGCACCCTGTTGTATTACTAATAGAAAAATGATTAACTTCGGTGCAATAAATAAAGATGTTTATAGACATGTCAAATAGTAAAGGTAAATATATAGTTTTTTAAACAAATAAATAATCATTTGAAGAATAGAAAATTTCTATTATTTTCAAACTAACTATTGAATCCATGATTAGAATTACCAATTCCCGTTAGTCGCGTAAAGAAAACAAATGTAGTTGATCAATCAATATCAGACTGGTTTAATAGATACAGATAATTTAAACAATATAAATTAACTAAATATATTAACTAGTTGCATTGTTTCCAAGTCTACTAAATCTTATATCTTATCTTATATCAAAATAAGGTAAAGATAATTTATAAAGTATTAAAGTGCGCTAATATATTCTTGTTGCGTTATTTTACTCATTTTTTATCAGGTAAAACTAAATAAATATTTTAACATCTGTGTCAAGTACTCTTATAGCTAGGGTGACATAATTGAGTCAAAAATATTCTAAGTTAATTACATAAATGATGTTTATGTTATTAAAACTTGGTATTTTTAAACTTCGGATTCACTATGGATTGTTCACTCTTGATTGTTTATTGCATAGTAATATGTTTAATTAGTCACTGTATGAAATGATAATATTACCTTTATAAATAAGGAATATGTAATGTTAAGTTCTGGTGCGTATTATCATAGTGTATAATTTTTGTTCTAATGTGTTTGTGTGGAATATGATAACCATAATAAAATACATGTAAAAGATATGACTTTTTAAACTAATAATATATAAATAAAAAGTATTATAATGTGGGAATATCACTTCATAATCGAAGGTATAATTTGAACGAGTACCATGAAACTTTATACACAACAGTTTATTAATGTGAATTTACAATTTTTTAATGAAATGTAATATAATTGAAGATCACAAGAAACAATTTTCTAGTTCTTGGATATATTCGGTCTTCAGTTTTCCTCATCAACCAGCTAACAACCTTCAATCATTTTGTAATTTGGAGAACCCAACACGCCATTGACCCAAAATTAAGGAAAAAATATATATGAATAATTATTTAATTTTTAAAAGTAAATAAAAGATTTTCCTAGTAACACTTAAAGAACTTTTAAAGCATTCAAATCTCATTCTTTACTTTTATTCATATAATTACATTAAAAACTATCACGTCTTCTCTCTTCTTTTAATTAAATAATATATTTTTATACTTTTTCATTTCATTTCATTTCTTCTTCACTCACAACCACTTTCAAAAATATTAAAAAATTAATAAAGGTTGAACAGTAAATCGTTAAATTTACAGATGAACAGTAATATTTTATCTCTCCTTCACTCACAACCACTTAAAACAATCTCATATAGTTTAAAGACTCACACTCACATAATTATAAGGCGTGGGCTGTGAATACTCTAAACTATACCTACACCCGTTGCTCCGGATAAAACCTGTGACCTTCACTCTAAATAATAATTATTTGATAAAACCTATTTTATTTTGTTTACTATTGTCATCTTTTTGCCTTTACCTGAATATAGCAGATGTATATACAGCTTTGTGACACCTAAATATGTTTTGAAGTATCTATAATAATACAACATGTATACACACATGCACATAAGCTTATATATAATCGAGGGATAGCTTCTAAGTTATATCAAACTATCTTAGATATTTTTGTGTTACACGAGTTGAAATAAAAAATTTATTTAATAGATTATACATACGTATAATCTAATATATGTTATAGATAACATATTAATGAATTATAATGTATAACAAATATATTTAAGTTATGAACAATGGTACAAAGAGACACAAAAGTTTGTTATTCATAAATATTCATAAACCTCTACATTTTTAAAATTTTTAGTTTTAACAATGTTTAACTACAAACTTAATTATATTTTAACAAAATCAAGTCTCACTAAAGTAATTTTAGTGATCCTTATTTATTTTTAGAAAAAAATTATGATTAATATGATATTAAATTAGCATTTATTAAGAAAAAAATTTAGAGTCAAGATTTTTACCAAAAATTATAAATTTAATATTGTGAGGACACTAGACAATGCTAGGTGGAGTATAAGTGGAGATGATGTATATTTCTAAATCGGTTATTAATGTTTTTATTAGTCATCGGTATGTAGATTCTAATCATATTTAATATGTTAATTATATATATAATTTTTTAAATAATGAGGTGTCAACCCTATCCGGTTAATTTGACACACATTAAAATTATCTAGCTTGCTTGTTACTTGGTTAGGAAGTGAATGCAGCGGAATACAAAGCGTGTGTAAGTGAGTAGAAGTTTGTGTGTTTGATTGTCCATGTCGATATAATTGGAGCTATTTATAGGCATACATATAGTTAGAAATTGTTAATAAGTGAGCCCTTATTTACTATTTATACAAAACACATGTTTTGGTGAGTTCAAGTTGTATTCTTCCCTATCGTGCAAGATATCTACCAATGACAATGACTATTATCTAGTGTTGACATTTGCTCATTGTAGCTTTTCTAGCATAGTTTTCTTCCTGTTGGCATTGGTCGAATATCTTATTACATTGTGAATGTAGCATCTCGTTTTAAAATTAGATAGGATGCCATGACATTTACGTAATCATATCAAAGACTAACAAACAAATGATATGATGAGATATGTATAATAATCTTAATATCTTGATATTTTCATTATTTTAGATCACTTACTATTCCCCAAAATAATCTTGTTTACATGTCGTCGAGAAAGAAATGTACGGTTGAACAAAAACTCTATTAACAAAAGCCTAAATTTTTTTCATAATATAGCGGTACCCGGGTATTTATAATATTGCTTCTCCCCAGAAAGTCAAGATGAACGTTGATATAGAATTATTAGGTGCAAACTAGATCGTTGTTAAAAATAAGTAAAGAAGAATATATATATATATATATATATATATATATA
>BJCM01077829.1:0-22754 GCA_018326385.1 Flaveria bidentis
ATTACTGTATCATTGTTGTCACAACAAATGGTGAATTTGTTGTTCAACAATCACAGTTTCTATGTTTGAACCATTTATTAGATGTTATTTCATTGATTTGTTACACATTTTCATTTTTCATCATGCTCTGTTCTTACAACAAACATGAATATAAAGGTTTTCATGATGAGTAGAATTTCTGTTTGTTTGCATGTTCATTGAAGTCGAAAAGGTGTATTATATCACATCAATAAATCGTATTTTTGTGTTCTTCATTATCAGTTGGATCATTGTTTGATTTAGGTTTAACAGTCCGAAAGTTAGGTCTTAATGAAATTTTTGGAAATTTCACCTTGTTTTCGATGCAACTGTAGTTTCAGAATCGATAACAAGAACAGATTGAGTAGAATCACACGAAAATCTTTGTTTGTTTATGATGAATTTGATAGAAGTGGGTGTATTGTGTATTTGCGCTTGTCTCACTATAAAGTCTCTCAAATTTGAAAAGTATTAAATGACCCGTTTATATTCCTTTAAATAGTCAAATAATGGCTTTTACAAGATTTTACAAGTTTAAGAGCAAATGCGGTCACCACTGTACCGAATGCGGAAGTTTAATTTTAAGTCTTTTGTTCATCCGCACTTGTTAATTGTAGCAAATGCGGAAGACAAAATTTTAACTTTGACTATCCGTATTTGTTCACTGTTGTAAATGTGGAAGAGTTGAACCTGTAATTTTTATGTCATCCGCATTTACACACTGTAGTAAATGCGGAAGTTTTGTTCTGTTTTCTGCCATCCGCATTTGTTTACTATGACAAATGCGGAAGAACAAAATTCATCAGCATTGAGCACTGTGGCAAATGCGGAGGTATAACTTGTGATTTTATTCATCTGCATTAACACACTGTAGCAAATGCGGAGTGTTGTTACTTTATTTCATCCTATTCACATTTGTGCATTGTAGCAAATGTGAAAGATCAAAGTCAATCAGCATTTGTGTAACTGCACCAAATGTGTTTGACAACACTTGGTCAGCATTGCACTATAGCAAATGCGAAAGAGAGATGTTCATCAGCATTTGTCTACTGTAGCAAATGCGAATGAAAGAAGTTCCTCGACATTTGACTACTGTAGCAAATGCGGCTGATCAAATTTAATCAACATTTGCTTATTGTATCAAATGTGGTAGAATAAATTCTACATTTACTTCCTTCACTTTGAACTAAAGAGATACTTGCATTGGTTATATGCATGGGTTACCTTCACCCGCATTAACCAATGCACTTACCTGCATTAGCTTTGAACTTAATCAAAGTTAATGTGTCTGAATTGGTTTTTCATATTATGAAGTACTGTCCTTGATTGATTTTTCTTATAAATTTGATTGTTGTGATTGTCAATTCTTGCTTGGATTGACTTGTATGTCACAAGTGATCCAAGTTTCCCAATTTTGACTAATCTTGGATTTTTCATGCTTCCAAGAATCTGCATAAGTTGAGATACAATGGTATAACTTTTGCAACAAGACCCAAATTCTTTTTGGTTTGTTTTGAAATTAATTTATGTTAGTAAACAAAAATATATACTTACTCAAAAATTTTAAATTACCCCCCCTAATGTTTATATCCACATTTGGATAGAAACTTTAAAGATTTAAAAACTTTTTGAATTTTTATTATGATTATTAACAATGAAAAGAATTATATCTTTTGTTGGGATCATATCAGTCTTACATTACACATGTGGATCCTTTATGATTAAATGGACATGTATATGAACTTGATGTATATGCTCTGATACCAATTGACTGGATTAAATAAGATTGAGATTTCTACTATGAATCGAATATGGTAATCAAGTCAATGATTGAATGGCGGAAACAAACAATCAAAGAACATTCAATGCAAGAAATATACTCATAAATGCTTTTGTATTGTATATATGAAAGTTGATTGATTACAGGGAATAATTACAACAAAAAATTCTCTATGTCTATCAGCTGTCACCTTAGGTACGAGGTTATCTATTCTATTTATAGATAGACAAGATGCCTTTTACAAAATGATAAAACTACCCATGACCTATTACATTAGAACTAGTCTAAGTCTTGATCCGCATCTTTGCTTGTTCATCCACATTGACAAATGCGGATGAGTTGACTTGATCAACATTTCTTCACTTGATCATCCACATTAGTATGTTGGTCATCCGCATTGGTTAATCCGGTTGAACAAATACTTCTGCGCATTTGTTCGGTCATCCACATTTGTCAAATGCGGATGAGCAAAGTCTTGTCCGCATTAATACTTAGTGTTCCGCATTTGTCAATGCGGAAGAACAAATACTTGTCCGTATTTGTTTATGTCTTCTGCATTGACAAATTCGGGAGACTATACTTGTTAATCCTAGGAAGATGAATCATCTGATATAGAATGATGTAGTAAATGGAGTAACTGTCAAGAACTTCTAGCTTCCGGTTTTTTGCGTAGCATGTAAGAAAGGGAAACAGACCAAGAAGTATCACAAGGCAAAGAAAGTTAATTCAATTGACCTACCTCTCAAGCTTTTACACATGGATCTGTTCGGCCCAGTCAGCACAAAGAGCATTGCTGGAGATTTGTATTGTTATGTAGTAACAGATGATTACTCAAGATTCTCTTGGGTGATGTTTCTGAAATCCAAATCAGAGATATTTGAATCATTCAAACATCTCGTAAGTACATTGGAATCACTCTACAAGCTGAAAGTAAGGCAGATTCGATCAGACAACGAAACCGAGTTCAAGAATCAAATCATGGAGGCGTTCTGTAGAGAGAAAGGAATTGTACATCAATTCACGTCTGCCTACACTCCACAGATGAATGGGGTTGCTGAAAGAAAGAATTACAGCTTGATAGAGACAACAAGAATGGTGCTAGTCGACTCCAAACTGCTTATTCAGTTTTGGAACAAGGCAGTGGCTAATGCATGCTACACTCTCAATTGAGTCTTGGTGGTTAAACGTCATGGTCAAACATGTTTTGAACCGCTCTAGCGATGTAAACCAAATTTGGAGTATCTTGAACTCTTTGGAGCACCGTGCATGTTGCTGAAGAAAACTCAGACTAGGAAGTTTAGTGAGAAGGCTGAAGAAGGTATCTTTCTAGGATATAGTATACCGGACAAAAGAGTTTATAACAACTCAACGGGTCAGGTAGAAGTGCGGTGCAATGTTGATGTTCAAAGATACACCACCCCCTACTGGAAAAGGACCTTCATTCTTCTTCGATTAAAATGATGTACGATGTTCTAAACACTCTGCCACAAGACTCGACTGCATTGGTTCCATACGATTCGTCTAGGCCTTTAGGAGGAGCACTTGATGTAAGCGACTCCTCCTCTGATGATGAAGCAATGGAGACTGAAAATGTAGACCAGGAGGAACAGGTTCCTGCTAATGACAGTACACAAGCATCAGATCTTGATGCCTCTGACACATCTAAACCTCATACTCCAACAACTACCGACACTAAACCAGTAATTCAAAATCTGGATCAGGAAGTAGTTATTCCCACCACTCCCGGATCTCGCATTAATGTGTATCATCCTCTAGACAACGTCATTAGGGATGTACTATCGGGAGTGCCGACACGAAATCAGCTATACTCAACTGATTATGCCTCAGTCATGGAAAAAGGCTATCTTCATGATGGCTCTTATCGATGTTTTGTGTCTCAATTTGAGCCAAAATATGTAAGTTAAGCCTTAAACGATGAGGCATGGGTCAGTGCTATGCAAGAAGAACTCCTACAATTCAAGAAGTTAGGAGTATGTACCCTTGTGGACAGGTTAAAAGGTGCTAAATTGATTGGCACTAAATGGGTCTTGAAGTGTAAGAAAGATGACCAAGGAGTCATAATCAGAAACAAGGCTCGGATTATGGTTCAAGGGTTTAGACAAGTCGAAGGCATTGACTACAATGACGTGTTTGCACTTGTGGCTCGGATGGAAGCAATCCGTATCTTTCTAGCCTATGGCTCCTACATGAAGATTAAAGTCTATCAACTAGATGTAAAAAGTGCATTCCTTCATGGTGAAATCCGTGAAATAGTCTACGTCAGTCAACCCGAAGGATTTGAGGATCCTTATCATCGGGATAGAGTTTACAAACTAGACAAGGCTCTCTACGGGCTCCATCAAGCCCCTAGAGCTTGGTATGAGAAGCTCTCAACTCAGTTAATGAAACATGGTTTTCGCAGAGGGGTGATTGACTGTACGTTACTCATCAAGGAAAAAGATGGTGATTTATTGCTGGTACAAATATATGTGGACGACATAATCTTCATTTCCAAGAATGAAGAATTATGTAAAGAATTTGAATATGTAATGAAAGTAGAGTTTGAGATGAGTGCAACGAGGGAGATGAAGTTCTTCCTTGGATTACAGGTGGATCAGACACCAAAAGGAATCTTCCTGCATTAGTCCAAATATGTAGGTGATATACTCAGTCAGTTCGACATGGAGGATGCTTGAGTTGCTAGAACTCCACTTGCCACGAACCATGACGTGGCACTCGACGAAAATGGTGATCTAGTTGATGCTACCATATACAGAGGAATGATCGGATCCCTTATGTATCTCACAGCCGCTCGTCCTGATATTATGTACGCAACGTGTCTTTGTTCAAGATATCAAGCCAAACCAAATGTAATCATCTTATTGGGGTTAAACGGAGTTTCCATTATCTGAAGGGTACTCCAATACTCGGTTGTGGTATCCTCATGATGATGACTTTGAGCTTACAATGTATAGTGACTTGGACTATGGTGGTTGCAAGATGAATTACAAGTCAACATCTGCGGGTTGTCAGTTTTTTGGTAGACGGCTAGTCACCTGGCAGTGTAAGAAGCATACATCAGTTGCTCTGTCAACTTGTGAAGCTGAATATGTTGCTGCTGCAAGTTGTTGTTCACAAATCATTTGGATTCAACAGCTAATGCGCGACTACGGTTTGCAATTTTCTAACACCCCTATTTTTGTTGATAATTCTGCTCCTATTGTTGTCACAAAAAATCCGGTCCAACACCCTAAAACTAAACACATCGGTATTAAATATCACTTTATATGTGATTGTTTTGAAAAGCAATTAATCGATGTTGTTAAAATTAATATGGATTTTCAATGCGTCAACCTCTACACAAAAGCATTTGTAGAGGTTAATGGCAAGAAAAACAAAAGTGATGTGATTCTTATAGAAGAAAGTGCGTAGTCCAACAAGTTTTTAATTTTTTAATTTTTTATTTCCTTTATTTTATTTTATTTTCCTGTCTATTAAAATCAAAATACACAAAAAGATTTTCGGTTTTATAATTTTAGGGGGAGAATAGTTTAGTTTAGTGTATTTAATTCGTGCAGTATTTAAATACTTAAAAAACAAGGGAGGAGGACAACTTAGCTAATATAAATGAAATCAAATCTGTGATTCTGATTCAAAGACTACGGAAAATGATAGTACACAAGGAACAATTTTTTTGGGACTTCAAAAGAACTTATATGATTAGGATGTAAAATTCAAAGTATAAGCCTGAGAAGTATAAGCAAAATAAAAGGAAAAATGATAGTAAAACTAGTCTGCTACTGAGGTAACGTAGAGAAAGTAGACCTAGAGGTTGCTAGTCCATTATATGATGTGTCGGTAGATTCAACACAATAGATGAGTAGACCTCATTGGTGGTTTAAATTCAGACTAAGTTGTTCAACTTGCTATGGGTTCCCATCTTACCCTTGGTTAGCACAATCAACGCATTTCCAATAAGGGATGACGAGCAAAATAAACGCCATAAATATGTGCGGATGACCATAAAAATGAGCAAAGCATCTGGAAAAGTGCTAAATACAATCAAGCTAATAACTTATGTTGTTGGTGCGTTATGTGCAAAAAGAAAAGAAAATGCTCTAACAAGAAGATAGGTTGTGTGCCTCTCTACTGTGTGGTGGCACTGACCTGAGGATAAGCATAAACTAAATATTCAAGAATTCATTGTTGTTGGCGCCTCTATGTTGTGCGATGGCACTGACCTAAGACTTGGCATCTCTTTGAAAGCTCTTAGAATACTTTCTTCTTGAAATATACCCGTAGACCTCTCAAAAATCTCCTGAGGAATGTTGATTACCATATAAGTGTGGGATCCATAAATGCTAGTTGAAATAATTAAACCTAACTCAACACCAATGTGAGTCCAAAATCTGTGTATGGATTTAAGTGGACAAATATACTAACAATCATCGTGAGCTCCAACTCTTAACAGTCAAAATCATTATGTGCATCTTATAGATCTAGTATGCTTTCCTAAAATTGCTATTGACTCTCGGTCAAAACAAGAATCTAGCATCCAAATGTCTTATTAAAATGTCCCAAATGATTCTGATATACCTGTATGATTCTATAATGAATCATTCCAAAAATGATAAAATTAACTTGAAGCTGTGCTATCCAGGAATTAAAATCTGTTAGATGTTTTTCTAAAAGATTTCAATCCATCTCTAATCAAAAACATAAAAATATGTCTTGTTTTATTTTTAATTTCAAGTTGTTTTATCTATTTTTCTAGTTCTTTGTTAGGTAAAAGTCGGACTATACAACTAGATTTAATCTATGAATCACTCACGTAAAGTGGTCACGTCTGAGGTGACCAATCGGTTCTAACTTAAAAGGATCACGTCTAAGGTGATCAAATGGTTTTAAATTAAAAGGATCACGTCTCAGGTGATCAAATGTTTTAAAATTAAAAAATGGTCATGTCTGAGATGATCAGTGTTCATAATGTATAATATCACAAGGTAAAAGTCTAAGTGTTTGTAAGTATGAGCCAATCGCACGATTGGAACATAAGTATGAGCCAATCGCACGATTGGACCATAAGTATGAGACAGTCGCACGATTGGACCATAAGTATGAGCCAATCGCACGATTGGACCATAAGTATGAGATAGTCACACGATTGGACCATGACTATGGGGGGCATCCATGCGATTTGACAAAGAAGCATAAGCCAGTCGCACGACTGAACCCAAGGTCGCACAATTGAAGCATGCGCATGGGTCCAGTCGCACGACTGAACATTAAAATAGTATAAATAAAGGGGTGAGTCGGTCGCATTTCTCACCACCCTTCAAAGCATTCAAACTTCTCTCATATGTAGACACTCTACCCAAATTTCGTTTTACCTTGATTACTTGCCGATTTTGACCTAACCAATTTATCATTCATCTACAGGTATTGTGAGACTGAAATCAATCAAAATAACCAGTGAAATCGAACCCTAACTGACTTAATCGACTAAAATCAAGAAATCAGTAAAACTCTTCAAATAGACCACTTAAATGTACATAATCATTGAAATAAAGGACATTAAGTGATATTTAGAGTCCCTGCGAATCTAATGAGTCTAAAAACAACGTCGAACATCAAGTTGTGACCAAGATTCAAGGTTGGAGGGTCGAACAGAGTCATATGCGAATGGACACTTCGAATGAACCTCAGTCGCATGATTGAGCCAGGCGTACGATTCAATCGCACGAATGAATCATTCGGTGACTCAGTCGCATGACTGACTCAACCACATGGCTTAGCACACGACTAAGTTCAGTCGCAAGCTCAATCGCACGACTGAACTCAGCCACAGGCTCAATCGCACGACTGAACTCAGTCGTATGGTTCAATCGTACGATTGAACCGGTCTGATCTAAAAGCTTAAGTTTCAATTGTTATCTCTAATACACAACTCTAATGTATATCTTTCTTGCGTTATAGCAACATGGTTGATAGGTGCACCATGAGCCCCAAGCACTTGGATGCCACCACTCAGAATGCTTCCGAGTTTGCGGGGATCATTTCCTTTCTCAAGAGATCGAGGATCTTCAAGGCCATATCGACACCGTGCACTCCTTACAGATCACTCCAGCAGACCTTCTAGGAAGGGGCTACTATTGATAGGTCCACTGAGCTCTTAGCATCCGAAGCTCGATCTTCGGATAAGAGACCAGTGTTACAGCAGATGATCTTAGGCAAATCTTGGATCTAGGTGAAGATGGAGACCACCCGACCAAGCTACACCCTCTGATATTTAAGGGCTATATTTTCCAGATGAAGTACACCGGGGACATCAACGCATGTGTGCTCAACAAAAGCAACATGTGTGTCTAGTTTAAGTACTTAGCTCATGTCATCCTTAAGTGCATTGCATCAAGGAGAGGAGGATTTGACGAGATGTCTGATCAAATCCAAAATGCATATGTTGCTCTAGTACTGAACCACATGTTCATTTTCTCTCAGATGATATTCTCATACATGGTCGAGAACACAGAGGCCAAGGGGAAGGAAAGGTTTTTCATGTACCCAAGATCTCTACAGAAGATCAGAGATCAGAAGTTTCCTTCCCTGCCAAAAGAGAGGGAGGATGCAGTTGTTTTAGAGATTATGGATGATACGACACTTGGTCGGATGAAGGTCTGCCGGGGGGAAGCAAGTAAAGCCCACGGTGAGGAGACTGTTTGGCCATCTGGCCAACGCGGAGTACGTGGCACAATCACGCAAGAAGTGGCATCATGATGACAGTGACTCTAATGTCGAGCCCATCATGGTACCCACACACGAAGACGACAATGATGATAATGATCAGGGTCAAGGTGGCGAGGCACCTGGTGGAACTAAAAGTGCTGCCTTCCACCAAGACTTCTTGGTCGATGAAGATGTGGAGTCTGATGATGAGTTGTTAGTGAGGACTGTCGGGAGCCGGGTCGTGGCCACCGGCAATGGGATAGAAGCGATTGGAGGACGCTAGGCTGAGTTGAGGTGTGCTGCTATTGATGTTACTGATCCAAAATACACCCCCGACCAGCCCAATAGCCAAGGGGGATCGCCTATGGCAAAGAGCTCTAGGAAGAAGAGATGGCTCACCCTTATGGAAAAAAGGGTAAGAGGCCCAGGTTCACTATGATTACAATTTCTACCACAGCCACCACCACTACCACAGCCACCACCACTATCACACCAACTACTACCACCACTACAGCTACTACTACCACCACTACTTCTCCCACCACCACTATCACTCCACCCACCACCACTACCACAGCCACTCCACCACATCCCACTAACATTCCACCTCCCATATACACCAAATCTACCACCACTACAACCACCCACCAAGCTGATCCCTCCACCCAATCCACATTCTCACCATGACCTACTTTACCCATGGTTGGGTTAGAGGAGCAGCTTGCTAACCTGAACCGGATTGTGCTGAGACTAATTGCCACCGACGAGCTACGAGCTACACAGCTAAATCAGATGATGGAGGTCAATGCGGCTCAGGCTAAGCAGATAGTTCAGCTGAGTGAGAAGGGCGCTCAGTATGAGAGAGCATTAGGCCGAGCCCACAAGCGCTTAAAAGTCAAAATGAGTTGGTGTTGGCATCGGTGAAGAGGATAAAGTAGCTTGAGAAGAAGAACAAGCAGATACTGCTAAAGCTCAAGGGATCAAAGACTGAGCCATTCAAGATCAAGGATGGTGATGATGGTGATGATGATGATAATGATGATGATGATGATGATAATGATGATGATGATAAGGATGAAGATGATTTTGAGGAAGACTGTAAGGAAGGTGGGTCGAGCGGAAAAGATCAAGAGGATGATGATGAACAGGAAGGTGATGCATCTACGTCAGCCTCAAATCCTGAAGCTCAGGAGAGGCGTACTAAAAGAAGCTAAGATCAAAGAGCCTCGTCCTCAGCTCCTCCGGCTGAAGAACCAAAAGATCAAGACAAAAATAATTATTAGATGTCTTTGTATTTAAAAACTTTTGTATTTGAATTATATATTACCTTAATGTAAGTATTGATCATTTATATTTCTTTATTTTTTAATGTTTTATATAATGACTTATGTGTGATGTGCTTAATGTTTAATCAAACAAATGAAGCTCAACAGACAGACGAGTATGATGTCGAACCCCTTTAGCCAGAAGAGGGAGAGATTATACATTACCTAAGCGACAAACAACTCGCTGAAATAAACAGGCTGAATCCTGACGAGCTGGTCAAAGATGCTCCAAAAGTTAATGTCGCGAGTGACAATCAGCTGAATGATGTAGATGAAATAGAGATAGAAGACGTTATTGCAGAGCACTATCCATAGTACACTGATCTGGAAGGACATGTTATCCCCAACTTGGGTGAACATTTGACAGTGGTACTTTTGAGAAGTTGGATGAAGTAGAGAAAGAAAAAGAGAAAGAAAAAGAGAAAGAAGAAAGCACAGCCCAAGCTTCAGATGCAAATGTCGACTTGAAGAAAGCTGAATGGGCAGCTTGTTTTGTAGAGATAAAAGCCTAATACGCACCGCCAAAGCAGAATGCCTACACAATGCTATAAAGAGTTAAAAGACATCAGAAAGTGTCAGGCAAGATTATCACGTGGGCGTATTTTGAAGATTTAGATGTTTATGCTGTGAAAAGGGAGAAAGTAATCGAGTACTTCAGATATCCGCATGATCTGAAGACTCATCCTGGTTTTGAGCTCAACCGTTTAGCATGTTTAGATCTTCTCCATGCAAATCCAAGGAAGATGTCAGGATGGTTCGAGGCTGCATTAAAGAAGGATTACCACACCTGGTGGGTAAACTTCAGACCTCAACAACCGAAGAGGTACATCCGTAAGTCTGAAGTGGACCCCATATCTGGAAGACCTAAAGTAGTGCTGAAGTGGAGTCCCCCGCGCACGATGTCAAAGATTCCCTTACAGGAAATGCCTCAGGACTTCACTCCACACTTCAAGTGGTGGTACTACGATTGGCGAACGAGCGAAGCGGTCATAGTTCTAAACAGAGATAGAAAGATTGATACTATCAGGGTATTTGACCCAATGTGGTTTACAAATTTGTCAGCTGAAGATGTCGACACATTATACAAATGGCCACTGTTCTATAATACACAGGACATTGTACAAGCTCTCTAGTTTCAACACGTCATAAGACTTTGATTTGCATTTGAAATACATGCAGGAGTTGCCAAAGAGAAGAAGTACAAGAAAGTCGAAGAACATATGAAGAGTGTTAGACAATAGAGTAAACTAGGACCAAGTCTTTCATGTCTTACACATATGTAATAAATTGATTCAATGAAATATAATATGTGGTTGATGTTTATTGATGTTTATTTATTCCATATTATTATTGTGTTGAGTATAATTCATATGTATGAACTTATTATATAGGTTTGAAGTTTTTGTACATGGTTCTTAGTCAATATTGATTAAGAAATGTGTTCAACCTAGTCGGATGAGTATTCATGCTAATGGAACATACTTATGGACCATACGCATGAATACATCATGCTTATGGACCTGTCGCACGACTGAACCAGGAGACTGGATCAATCGTATGATTGAGACATAAGATTGACTCAGTCGCACGACTGAAGCTTCAGTCATGCGTATGACTCACTCACATGATTCAGTCGCACGACTGAACCATACTAATTGTTCAGTCGTACAAATGGAAACCACAAACCTATAAATACCACTTAATTCATGGAAAAAGATAACAATTGTGAGAACACTTCGAATACTTCATAATTTCATGAACCCTAACTGTCCTACGTCCAAAAAAGACAATCCAACTTCAAAGTCTGTTCTTGATCGATTCCTACTTGTTCTTAATGTTTATTTCACTTTTATATCAATCAGGTTAACGTTCTCACTGATTGGATCGCCAATAAAATAGGATTCCGCACTATTTGATCTGGTTTCACTCATTATCAGTTAGGATTCAGTACGTACACGTTCCTGACAAGTGGTATTAGAGCTTTGGCTCTTGATTTTGTGTGGATTCAATTAGTTTTGGTTTTAAAACTCACATTTTTTAATTTAAAAGAGTCACCATTTTGGTTCTAAAGGTGTTTTCGACTTTTGCATGCTTAAAAGTTGTGTTTTTCGTCATACGGCAGATTAGGGTTTCAAGGAAAATCGTGTTTTTGTGTCAAAGTATCAAAATCTTCGTTTTTACAAAAACAACAACCTCCAGTCGCACGATTGGTCCAGTCGCACAATTGAACTCACACGTATACTTCATTCACACGACTGAAATCAATCGCATCCCTCATTCGCACGACTTAACAACTCCAGTCACCTGATTCCAATCGTCTTGTACATATGCATGACTGAATCCTATCGCACGATCGAATTCATTCGCACCCTTCATTCGCACGAGTTAACCATACTCATAGTCCATTCGCACGAGTGAAACTGTCCTGTTCCAAAAGTACCAAGTTTACAGCAATGGAAGATCCATTTGCTGCATTTTCTGCCGGGAAGGACTCACACATCCAGAATCTACTACTTCCGGAGAATGAGATTGGGAATCATAATAAACCACCTAAGGTTGTAACATTAGATGATTATCCACAAAGGAAACAACGGTATGAAATCAATCTAAATGTAGTAGATCCCAATCATTGGACATCCATAGAGACTGGTTACACGATACCAGTAAGTGCAAATGGAGTCAAGTTAACTTTGGGAGGAATGAGTAAGGCTCAGAAGATACTCTTCAATGCTGAGAAGAAAGTTTATGCCTTGTTGTCTTAATCAATACCAAAAGAAATCTTTCATCAGTTTTCTAAGAACAAGCAGGCCAAAAAGCTATGGGAGGCTCTAGAGAAGAGGTATGATGGAAATGCGACGTTGAAGGCTCTGAAGGCTAAGGCTCTTAAGAAGGAGTTCAATAATTTCTCGTTGATAGGAAATGAGAGCTTAGATGATATTATTGACAGGTTCTACCATCTGATAAGTGAGTTGCACACTCATGGTGTAACAACGTCAATGGAAGATAAAGTGTCAAGCTTTGTTGATGGTTTGCTTGATAAATGAGATTCATTTGTGTCCAACCGCAGATAGAACGACATTCTTGCAACGTTGGACATAAATGACTTCATCTTGAAGTTTATAGAGATAGAACTAAGAAATGAAGTACAAGTCGAAGAAAAGATCCTACGTTCATAATCCTTCACTCTACAACTCAGTTCCCACTCCAACTAGTTCAGGAGCACCACTACAAACAATATTTGTGTCTAGTTCCGCAACTTCTTCCCAAACCACTACTTCAGGACCAGAAACGTCAGGGTCATCTACTACCCAATATATAGTGCCTGAAGCCAATACTACAAAGTTAAAGACCAAAAATATCGGTAATATCACAGTGGAAGTGGCTAAGGAGCATATGGATCTTCTAGCTGTTGTTGTCCAATCCTATGATGGTTTAGTTGCTGAGAAGATGGAAATTGTCATCTTGCAGATGAAGATTACGAGCAATTTGACGAGAATGAGCTAGAGAGAATGGACATCATGTGGTCCTTGGCAAGTGCAATAAGAAGAGCTAAGAAGTATGTCAAGAAGACAGGGCAGAATCTAGTAGCCACGAAAGACACGACTTTTGGTTTTGACAAAACCAAAGTCACATGCTTTAACTGTGGTGTAAAGGAGCATTTTAAACGTGAATATGTAAAGCCCAAGTAAACATGTAATGGAAATCCATTTCCGACCTTCAACCGTCAAGACAATGACACAACTGGAACCACATCTTCAAGCAAAGAGACAAAGGCCTTGACTGCTCAAGGTGATGAAGGGCTAGACTAGTCCTTCCGATTTGTGACTCCAGGTGAATCAAACATTGCCTATGTTGAGGCATTGGATGATGGATCTTCTAGTGAAGATGAAATCCAGCTGAGCAAGCGATGTCAGATACAGAAGAAGTTGTGAACGTGGTAAATCACTTGGTTGAGGAAGAACATAGAGCAACAAGTTCAGAATCTACAGCCACCGAAGGGTCTAATTCTGCTTTGATGGCTGATACAACTGATTCATCACAGATTAGTTCTATCAACCAATTATTTAAAAAACATGTTTGTTCTAAATGTGACAAATTTAGGGATAACATAGATCTGAAATTTCCTAGGTTATTAGAACATAATGATAACTTAGTAAATGATTTACAACTCTGTACTGCGGCAAACCGTGTATTAAAACAAATTTGTGCAGTTTTATAGAAAAAGATAGAATTTTTGCAGAAACAACTAAGGGAAACAACTTTGCACTGCGGATACCGAAGTTGTTGCTCTTTATCAATCAAATGATATAAATTACTATTTAAATTCTTTAGAAGAAACCAAAAAGGAAAAAATAGTTTTAGAAGTCGAAGTGAATTCTTTATAACAAAAACTGCATAGTTGGGCTAGTTCTTCTCACATAGTTCAATACTTAGTAAAAGAACGAAACAACAAGGAAGGTTTGGGTTACAAAGTAGTACCACCACGATATGAGATCCTTTTAAAAAAATGTAGACCTATCAATAACAACCCAGTTAAGGATCATGTGGTGTCAACTCCTTTGGTTAGTGATCCTGATTCCACGGGTAAACCGGTGAACTCTATCACTAAATAGAAAGAGTATACTTTGAGATCAAAAGGAAAGATGCATATAGAAAATTTGGATGAACGATTTGAAAAGGTTAATGTTAGGTCAGGTTCACCCATGTCTACTTCTGAACCCAAAATGACTAAACCAGTTAACCAAACACGTGTTACACGTCAAAGTCCAAATAAAATGAAAGGTAAAGATGTTCAAAACGTTAAAACAATTAATTTTGTTAAAGTGGCTGAAACATCTAAAAGAGAATAGACACAACCCAACCAGGCACATCTCACACACGTACCCAACTCAAACCCAAATAAACATTTTCCTCAACCTGTAGAAGGGAGATCATGCTACAATTATGGAAAAAGAGGACATACTCTTCTAATTGTCCTTATTATCAGACTCCCAAAAAGAAAATTGAACTTTATGATACATAACAAAGTTTTACTAAAAGAAGATCTATTACTCCACATAAGAGTATTAGTGAACCTAATGTTCAAACCATAAGCCAATCTCTGTTTATCACAAACAGGCCTTACACAAAACTGGTATATGGAAAGAAAAATCAGGTAATGTGTCTGATAATAAGAACAAGAAGAAGAACGATGTGCCCTCATCCTCTAAGGGACAGTAGGTTGAGTTCATGATATGTGATTCCTCTGGGTCACCCAAGCCAGTTAAGGCTTGGGTCCCAAACCTGAACTGCTCAATTCCTTTGAATGTGCAGAGTGTCTGCTACATCGCTATCACAAATACCTGGATTGTTCATAGTCGGGCGTCTAGGCACATGACCAGGAACTCGTCTCTCCTATTCAACGTCAAGCAAATTAAAGGGGGACATGTATCATTTGCTGGGAATGAAGGAGGTTACATCACAGCACAAGGCGAAGTGGGAAACGAGAAAGTTAAGTTTGACAAGGTCAACTACGTTCAACAACTACATAACAACTTACGTTTTGTCTCCTAGATCTGTGGTAAAGGATTCAAAGATGTATTTGACAACAAGAAGTGCTACATGCTGTATAAGGATTATGTTATCCCGGAGAAAAAAGTCTTGATGTCGGCTTCAAGATATAATGATCTTGTTGGATTCTTTATGCCCAAGACACATAGAACATTGATATGGTTAGTATGTTATGATCCAAGTCGGGTCATACCTAATAACAAGCTTAGGAAACACCAATTAATATTTAATTGATGATATGATCATGTAATTAAATAACTACACCAATTTAAAAAATGGGTTTTCTAAATAAATTGTATATGAGATGGAACAACTTATAAGGATATTTTTTCATGAGTATTATTTGTAATGTTATTTAAGTTAGTTAAATAACATCAAGTAATAAAAGTGTGTAAGAGTTATAAAATTAAAAGGTTAATTTCATGACTCAATAAGTGACTAGTTAAATTAAAATGGTTGATAAAAATTAGGGGGAAACCCCCTTTTGAAAGACCATTTCGGCCGCCCCTTTAAAGGGGTTGGTTCTTTTTGTTTCTTTTGATATCTTGGAACAACACACTCTTAACTAAACATGCACTCCACCTCTCTCTCTCTCTCATACATGCAAGAACCAAAAAGTGAAGAGCTCTCTCCATTTTGTAGAAAACTCACGGCTGGAATAGGGTTCGAGCAACCCTTCTTGGTTCGTTTTGGTGTAGAAATCCTAGCAAAAAAAGTCTTTGCTTGATGCTTGTGGGTATGGAAGCTTGAGGAAACCTTTCCTTGGTGCTTTGGTCATTCAAGAACATCATCATCTTCCTCAAATCTCAAGGTTTTGACAGCTCTACAAAGGTAGTTTGTATGTGTTGCTTTTGGTTATTATTTGTTCTTGATAACTAGTTCATACACATATTTTTGATCCTATGTTCTTGGGTTTGTTACTATTAATTTATATGCCTTAATTTTCAGTTTACAAAACATAATATTAAGGTTTGTTTCCGCTGCATTTTTCTTGTTTAAATGGTTAAACAACTATGATAATGGTCTAACAAACCCAACATTGGCATCAAGAGCCGGATATGTTGATGACTAGCTTCTTTTGTCCTTGTAAAATTGGTTTTATGGGACATTAACAACCTAATAGGGGCTGTTTTGTGATGATATGATGAATCCGCAATCTTTCAAGGTTATATCTTACATGCTTATGATTAAACATTGAAACAAAAGATGTCAAATGGTTGATTATATTTTGTTTGGACAAAAACCCTAAATTCTTGTTTTATGTTGGCTGAAAATTTAGGGTTAAATGGGGATTTATTTTTGTTCTTGAATGTTGTATATGTTGTTTCATATTGGTGCATTACCTAGCCTTTAACTTGTGTTGATTTGGTTTTGGATGGATGTTTATTTTGGTTGAATTGGAAACCATGTGCATAGGGTCACCGAAGCATGGCGTAAATGGGTGTTTATGGGATTTTACATGCCAACTAAACATAAGATGTTTAACCGATCCCATAAAGCTAGAAGTTGCAAAAGGTTGCAATTGTCAAATGTTGACTACCTTGTTAGTTTAAATAATGGGATAATGGTCACCTAACCATCATTTTAATGTAACGTTGGATTTTAGATTTTAATTATTAATTGTCTATGAGACATGGAAAGGGTATTAATGATTAAAATGTAAATTTTCAGAATTACTAATATGAACTTTGTAAATTTTGTAGAAATGGCCACAAACCATATGCTACCACCCCGACCGTCCATACCCTATCACTGAGAACCATCTTTGAGAGGGATCGTCTTAATCATAATAATTTTATTGAATGGTTTCGAAACTTGAGAATTTTTCTCCAACAAGAAAAAAGGCCTATGTCCTTGACGATCCCATTCCTGACCAACCCGACCCCGAGTACGTTGAGGCCTATAACGATTGGCTTTAGTATACTGAGGATTCCATGCAGGTTTCCTGCCTCATGTTTGGAACTATGATTCCCGAACTCCAAAAGGATTGGGACCTCATGGGGCATATGACATGATTACCCAGTTGAAGGAAATGTTCCTTTAATAAGCTAGGGTAGAGCGCTTCGAAACGGTTCGAGCGCTTCATGCGTGTTGCATGGAAGAAATCCAATCGGTATCATCTTATGTTCTTAAGATGAAAAGTCATGTTGATCGCCTCAAGAGGCTTAATTGCCCTGTCTCCAAGGAGCTGGCCACGAATTTGATCCTTAATGTCCTAACCAAAAGGTTTGAGACGTTCATAATGAATTACAATATGAACAGGTGGGACAAGAGCAATGGTGAGCTTCATGCAATGCTCAAAACAGCCGAGGCAGGGTTGGGTAGAAAGGTTCTACCTGTTCTCTCGATCAATGAGGGAGGCAATAATAAAAGGCCATTCCCCGGTCCTAAGGCAAATGTTGCCAAAGGAAAGAGGTACATCAAAGGCAAAGGGAAAGGGAATGCTAAAGAGGAACCTCCAAAGCCTAAGCTTAAGAAGCCTAAGGTAACGGAGAACGATCCATGCTTTGAGTTTGGTGAGATAGAACATTGGAAAAGGAATTGTCCAACCTATCTCAAAGAGTTGAGAACCAAGAGGGATGCTGGGCAAACCTGAGGTATATTTTTCATGATTAATATTGGTTTAAATGTTATTTCTTCAAACACATAGGTATTGGATACCGGATGTGGAACCATATTTGTAATTGGTTACAGGGGTTCAAAAGAAATAAGCACTTCAAGAAGGGAGACACAAGTCTCTACATGGGCAATGGAGCAAAAGTTGATGTCGAAGCCCAAGAAAACTATATTTTGAAACTTTCAAATGGTTTGGAAGTTGTTTTTAAGAACATTTTGTATGCTCCTAGTTTGACTAGGAACATAATTTATGTTTCCCTTTTAAAACATTGTGGTTATGAACTAAAGTTTGTTAACAATAGTATTTATGTTTGTATGGATGATGTATTTTATTTCAAGGCTATGCCGTTTAATGGTATCTATGAATTGATTCATGATAATTCATCCTTTGATAACTTATTATACCAATCAAGCACCGAGAAACTTAAAATGGGTTTAAGTGACTCTTATCTTTGGCATTATCATCTTGGTCACATAAACAAGAATCGAGTTCAAACACTTCAAAAGAATAGTCTTTTGAAAACAAATGAAAATGGTTCATTTGATAAGTGTGAATCTTGTTTACAAGGTAAGATGACCAAGTTGCCCTTTAGTGGTACTAAAGAGAGGGCAAAAGACTTATTGGGAATCATACATTTGGATGTATGTGGTCCTTTTATGACAATGACAAGAAATGGTGAAAGATACTTCATTACCTTTACTGATGATTACAATCGCTATGGTTATGTGTACTTGATGACACATAAAAATGAAGCTTTTGAAATGTTCAAAATATTCAAGAATGAAGTAGAAAATCAACTCAATAAAACTATAAAAGTTCTTCATTCAAATAGAAGAGGTGAATACCTCAGTGAGGCTTTTCAGGATCATATAAGAAGTTGTGGAATCATCTCTCAACTTACTCCACCTCGAACACCACAACATAATGGTGTGTCTAAAAGGATAAACCAAACCCTATTGGATATGGTTCGATCTATGATAGCTATAAGCTCACTACCTCTATCATTTTGGGGTTTCGCATTGCTCTCCGCGGCTCGTATTTTGAATATGGCCTCGACCAAGAAAGTGGATTCGACACCTTTTGAAATATGGCATGGAAGAGTTCCATCGCTATCATATTTAAAAGTATGGGGTTGTGAAGCTTATGTTAAGCTAAACACCCAAATCCATTAAGTGTATATTTGTTGGATATCCCAAAGACTGTATAGGATACTACTTCTTTGATCCAACAGAGCAAAAAATATTTATTGCTCGAAAGGCAAAGTTCTTGGAAGCTAAGTTCCTTATGGAAGGAATAACATATAGAACAGTGGAATTTGATGAGGATCAATATCCACAAGTCAATACAAGTTTGGTTGACACTAGCAATCAACAAGAGGTTGTTGATGATGATCAAGAGGTTGATCATTACACAAAAAACGTTCGCAGATCTGGTAGAGTTAGCATTCCACCTGAAAGATTGGATTTTTCATTAATGGATGCTATGTTGTTGACTCCAATGAGCCAACTACATACCATGATGTAATGTCCAATTCAGATTGTGACAAATGGCTAGAAGCCATGAACGTAAAGATGCAATCCATGTATGACAACCAAGTTTGGGAATTGGTTGACCCTCCACTTATCTTCAAACCGGTTGGATGCAAGTGGGTTTTCAAAAAGAAAACATATATGCATGGAAACTTGGATACTTACAAAGCAAGACTTGTAGCAAAAGGTTTCACTCAAACTCAAGGGGTTGATTACGATGAAACCTTCTCGCCTATGGCAATGCTAAAGTTAATTAGGATATTATTTGCCATAGCTACATATTATAACTATGAGATTTGGCAAATGGATGTCAAAACCGCTTTTCTTAATGGACATCTCGAAGAGACTTTCCATATGGTTTAGCTTGATGGTTTTGTTGATCCACGACATCCTAATAAAGTATGCAAGTTAAAGAGATCAATCTATGGATTGAAGCAAGTATCGAGAAGTTAGAATCAATGTTTTGATGAAGAGATCAAGAAATTTAGTTTCATCAAGAATGCTGATGAGGCTTGTGTATATAAGAAGGCTAGTAGGAGCATAATTACACTCTTTGTATTGTATGTTGATGACATACTACCTTTTGGAAATGATATTCCAACCATGGAAGCTATTAAAACCTGGCTTGGAAGTTGTTTTTCCATAAAAGATCTCGGTGAATCCGCCAATATTTTGGGAATAAAGATCTATAGGGACAGATCGAGGTAGTTGATAGGTCTAAACTAAAGTGCATATATTGATAAGGTCTTGAAAAGGTTCAAGATGGAAAACTCCAAGAAAGGTATGGTACCTATTCAAAGAGGGACAATAATGAGTGCATCTAAATATCCAAGCTCAAAGGATGAGCAAGATCGAATGAAGGACATCCCATATGCGTCTGCTATAGGATCCATCATGTATGCGATGATATGCACTAGACCGAACGTGTCATGCGCGTTAAGCATGACAAGCAGATATCAGCAGAATCAGGTAATATCCATTGGATGGTTGTTAAAAGTATATTGAAATACCTTAGGAGGACTAAGGATATGTTTCTAATATACGGATCTGATAAAGAGGAACTCGTTGTAAAAGGTTACACAGATGCGAGTTTCCCAACTAATTGAGATGATTCTCAATCACAATCTGGGTATGTCTTCATTATGAATGGAGGAGCAGTGTCCTAGAAGAGTTCAAAACAAGACGTGGTAGCATTGTCCCCAACAGAATCCGAATACATAGCCACCTTATTAGCATCCCAGGAAGCTGCATGGATAAAGAAATTTATTGCCAATCTAGGGGTGGTCTCTACCATTCAAGACCCCCTAGAAATCTTTTGTGATAATGAGGGTGCGATTGCTCCAAACAAGGAACCCCTTGCACATCAAAAGACTAGACACATTGAGCGGAGATTCAACTACATAAGGGATGAAGTTGAAAAGGAAAAGATATGTATTCATAAAGTTCACACCGATCAAAACATTGCGGATCCACTCACTAAGCTCCTTGAAAGGGCAAAGCATGAAAGTCATACTTGTGCCTTAGGACTTCGATATTGTAGTGATTGGAATTGATCTGTTAAATATTTAAAAGTTTGGAATAATGTAATATTTATCTCTTTCATATATTTGTGAAATTCTGAGTTATGTTCCTTTTAGCATGTATACATCCATGAATATGTTTATTATTCTAAATGTCCGTAGTCGGACATGTTTGTGGGAACAAATATGAACGTAAGACTATTATGAACATGGATTGGTGGATATTCATAAGGCATGAATATAGAGCAATTGGTTGTTTCCAAAGTTCATAGATATTTATGGGATACAAATATTGGACTGACCCGCGTCTCAAATTTTACTACATGGAATATTCTTTATTGATCACAAGTAAATTTGAGTAAAGGCGAATATCATATGTTATCCTCCGACCTAAGATACAAATTGGGTTTTGATATTCACCAAAATGTTATACCTTGAGCTAGTTCTTAACTACTCTGAAATAATGGACAATACATAAGGCTATGTTCAGGTGTGACACGAGGTGATTGTGAGAAACATATGTAGTCAAGATGGAATTTGTTCATCTTATTCGTTGAGAGCAAGATATCTAAAGCCTGATTAAGTTAAATCAACAAGGAATGATCATTTTGTGTCCTTGGATTTAACATGACATCTGTAACAAAAGGATAAATAATTGATTCACCTAAATCCTTTCAAGTTGGATACTTGAAGGGGATGATGTTATTGAATAGCTTTTAGTCATGCGTATTAAGGGTAGTAAACCGTTGTTAGGCGGTATTTACTACTTGCATCAATCTTCTATGAATCTTGTGCAAGTGGGAGATTGTTGGATTCTTTATACCCAAGACACATAGAACATTGATGTGATTAGTACGTTATGATCCAAGTCGGGTCATACCCAATAACAAGCTTAGCAAACACCAATTAAAATTTAATTGATGATATGATCATGCAATTAAATAATTACACTAATTTAGAAAATGGGGTTTCTAAATAAATTGTTGTTGAGATGGTGTTGGGTTTGAGGGACCATAATCAAAGTTGTTTAATCATTTAAACATGAAAACGCAGCGGATTAAAGCCTTACATTATGATTCATAATCTGAAAATTAAGGTTCTTTACTTTGTTTTAACAAACCCAAGAACATAGGATCATTCATATGTGTTTGAACAAGCTATCAACAAGATATAACAACCAAAAGGAACAATGAAACTACCTTCCAAAGCAGCCCAAAAACGATTATAAACTACCTTCCAAAAGGGCTGCTAAAAACGGGATTTGTATGAAGATTATGATGTTCTTGAACAGCCAAAACACCAAGGGAAGGTCTCCTCAAGGTAGCATACCCACAAGCATAAATCAAGGCACCTTGTTGCTAGGAATTTGACACCAAAAACCCAAAGAAGAAGCTGCTGGAACAAGCTTCCAGCCGTGAGTTTCTACAAAAGAAAAGGATTGTTCTTCAATGTTTGGGTTCTTGCATGTGAGAGAGAGAAAAGGATTGAGTGTGTGTGTTGTTTTGGAGAATGGTATGTTGAAAACACCAAGACCCACACCCCTAAAAGGGGCGGCCGAAAATGTGGTCTTGGATGGGGTTTTCCCCCCAAAACCAAAATCACAATTATCAATTGGTGTTTTAAAATTAGATATATAATTAACCTCTTAATTATATAACACATACACTCTTTTATTATTTGGTGTTATTTAAC
>BJCM01077841.1:0-17165 GCA_018326385.1 Flaveria bidentis
TTTTGTTGTTTTTCTTAGATTTTGAATTAAGAAAAGAAATGAAAAAGTTTCTGAAAATTTTTCTTATAAAAAATTCTAAGTATCAAGGGTGATGCGCCTGAACAGTAATCAAACTCCCAAACAATTAATGCGCCTAAGTTGAGAGACGTCTAAGGGAATGCCTTATAAAAATTTTCCAAAACGCCTAAGTTGATGTGTTTGAACAGTAGTAAAACGCCTGAACAGTTATGATGCGCCTACACAGTTGTAATGCGCCTCAACAGTTGTCAACCGTCTAAACATTTCTAATACGCCTCACAGTGATGATACGTCTGGACTTTTACTCTTTAACAATAGTCAAACGTCTGAACTAAAAACGCCTAAACAGTGTTAATGCGACTAAACAATAGTCAAATGCCTAACGCTTAGACAATTTTTCAGCAAACCTCAACTCTAATGCCCCATATTCATCATGTTCATATGAATGTAACTAACTCAAATCTTCTGAAATTCTTTAAAAGTTAATGAATTGGATTGAAACTTTACAATTAGACATGTTTTATACCGATAATCATTCTTCTAACATCAATTTCTTTCAATATCAACAACAAATCAATCAATTTTGTAATTTTCAGTTCGAAAAATAGTGAACTTTTCGAACACAAAATCAACAAATTATCTCGAATTTGATGAATTTAACTGCTGATTATGGTTTAAAACAGTTTCTGATGACGAAACACATCTGAAATCCACCAATTTTCAATTGAATTGTCTATCAATCACAGATTCAGTGAACTTTTTGAGTTTGAAAGTTTGACAAACCTCAAAAATCACTCAACCAACTGCTCGATAGGATCAAATGTACCAATTTGTGATGATGTATGAACACAATTCAAAGAAATACAAACAAAGTAATCAAATCAAGCAAGATATCAACAAAATTCATAGTTTTATTAATATCAAGCAAAGACAATTACAAAGTAAGTGAGCAGTTCTAAATCTGTTCTAAAACTTTTGTTCTTCTCCTTTTTTTTAACTGCTACAAGTCTAAGCTATTTATAATGAAACATAAGGAACTAACAAATTACAAAACTAGTCCTTATACTATTACAAATAGTAAAAAGACACATAAAGACAACATGTTAATCTTTTTAGAGTTCTAACAGAAAGGCCTCAGGCCCAGTTACCAGCTTCGTGCATAATGTTCGGGGTATAGCAAATGGAATTGATCTTGAATGAAAGAGAAAAGATAATTGGTGAATGTACTTGCCCTAGGTAGTGGAGTCAGCTCCGTGCCCAATGTTCGAGGTCTATGAAAGACCTCAGGCCCAGTTACCAGCTTCGTGGACAATGTTCAGGGTATTGTACATGTCATCGAAAGTAATGAACGTACGAACGAAAGTAAGGAATGTGAATTTTAATGACGTACGATGAATGAGCGAAAGTTAATGAACGAATGATGAAGATAATAATGATATTATCTATGTGTACATATGATGTATGATCACATGAAAGTAAAGAATGGTTTTAAACGAAAGAATAAGGATTGTTTTATTATTAAAACTAGAACTCACTCAGCAACGCTGACTTTTATGTGTTTCTAGTTGGCAGGTAATGGTTGTTGAGGATGGCACGAGGCAGCTACTCGGCTCTTTTGGTTGGCATCCATTTTTATAATACTTTTGTGATGTAATGCAACATGTATTTTTTAACTTGATAATGATGTATTGTTTTGCAAAAGTTTTTATAATGAAATAAGATGTCTATTTTGATGATTCCGCTGCGATGTTTATGAATGTTAAATGTTATTATAAGTTTTATGAGCAATGATTAACCAGCTATGAGTGTCTCGGGAATGGGGCCTTACAAGTTGGTATCAGAGCCAAAGTTTAAGTGAAATGGGTAAATTTTCAAAATAAACCTTAACTTAAACTAAGAATAGGATGGAAAGGGAAGGGATGCCAATCTGAGTAGCTGCGTGCCATCAGGTATTTCGTAATGTTAACCGGTATTATATGTGCATGTTATGTGGTTATGTGTTGTTTGTAGATTTTAATACTAATGTAGCCAGGACAGGTAATGCTTGGGTTATGAAGAGTAAAGTAAGTGGCTAATCACAACTGGCCACTATAATTATGGACTTACTATACTTGACATAAACTGAGTTGTTTCCTTGAATGACCGTGTTGGCATTTGAATCTTTCAGTGTGCGTGTGAATGGCTGGTGGTAGATTTTCGAAAGCTTCTCGTGGTGGTGGTCGTGATGGGCTTGGTGCTGAGCCACGACCCAAGAGGGGAAGACCCAGAGTTGAAAAGGTGGTTCATGAAGAACCCGAGACCCCTCATCTAGAGGGCGGTGGTGAGAGTGCCAATCTGAGAGCCTCGGTAAAAGAGGTTGTTGTTGAGGAAGTCCATCAGGTCATGCAAATGATCTTATCGTCTGTGGTGACCGAAGTTATCAAAGCGGTACTGGAAGGGGAGAGGAAAGAGAGGAATAGGTCCTCGGGAGGACGGGAACAACCAGAGACTGAAACGCTTCTCTCTGATGATGAAGAAGAGGAAGAAGAAGAGCCTGCGCCGGAGGCGACACGAGGATGTAACTATGGAGCGTTTCAACGGTGCAAGCCCCTTACTTTTGATGGAAACGGCACTACTATTGCGGCTCACCGATGGGTGAGAGAAATGGAAGTTGTTTTAAATATCAACGAGTGTTGGGAGGATCAGAAAGTAAAGTTTGTTGCCCACTCTTTCGTGGACTCAGCTTTATGCTGGTGGGACAATATTGTCCAAGCTGAGGGTAGTCGGGCTATTAGGAGGATGAGATGGTCCGAACTGAAGAAGTTGGTGATTGAAGAGTTCTGCCCTCATAGAGAAATAGATAAAGTTGAAAGAGAGTTCTTGTAGCTGGAGGCGGGAACAATGACACATCAGAAGTACACCACCAAGTTCAATGAGATGGCACGTCTAGTGCTGGACCAAGTGATGCCTTTGTCATGAAAGATTAAAATATCATACAAGGCTTGCCAGCGGATATTCGTAGGCACATGATCGCTGCCCGACCGAGCATGTTGAGGTCGGCGGTGGATTTGGCAGGGAGGTTGTATGATGAGAAGGCTATAGAGGTTGTGGCTAAAGGTAGCAAAAAGGGTGGTGGTGATACGAATTGAAATGGGAAGAGGTTTGGTCGGGGTGATGCCTTGATGGGTAACAAGAAGGCACAGGTGGATGATCGCCGTGTAGTCATACCGGGTACGGGGTCGAAGAAGTGTGGCAAATATGGGAAGGAGCACAGTGGCGAGTGTAGATGGGGGTTGAACATTTGTTTCAAGTGTAGGAAGCCTAGTCATATGGCTAGAGATTGTAGGGGTACAAGGTGTTTCAACTGTTGGGAAAGTGGTCATATGAGTAAAGACTGTAAGAAGCCGAGGGCTAAGGGTTCCGGGGTGAAGAAGAGGGGAAGTGAAGGACCGAGGGCGAGTGCCAGGGCATTCACTATGACACAGGAGGAAGCTAGGACGGACCCTGATGTTGTATCCAGTATGTTTCTAGTGAACCAAACTTTAGCTTCTGTGTTATTTGATTCTGGTGCCAGTAAAAGTTTTATCTCTGTTGCGTTTTGTGCTAAAGTGCCTGTTAGTAGTAGGAGTGTTGATACGCCATTTGATGTGGAAACTGCCATAGGTAAGTATACCAGGATTTCGAAGATGATAAAAGACTGTGATGTGGAACTAGAAGGTTATAAATTTCATGTTAGACCATTCGTGATGACCTTAGGTGGTTTCAATTTGGTTCTTGGGATTGATTGGTTAGCGGACTTCGAGGCGAACATTATGTGTCGCAAGAAGATGATTCGTTTGACAGTGCCTGATGGGAGTTTGGTAACTGTTTATGGGGATCGAGTCATCACGATCCCAAAAGTAATTTCAATGACGGTGGCGGGAAAATGCATGAGGTGTGGATGTAGTGCCTACTTGGCCTATGTAAAGGACGTGGATACGCCAACACCACAACTGTCTGAGGTGCTGGTTGTGTGTAATTTTCCAGACGTGTTCCCAGAATACTTATCAGCAGTGCCACCTGGCAGAGAGATCGAGTTTCAGATTGATCTGATACCGGGTGCCTAACCTGTTGCCAAGGCACCGTATCGGCTGGCTCCGACTGAGATGAAAGAGTTGATGGAGCAGCTGCAAGAACTACTTGATAAGGGGTTTATTAGACTGAGTATCTCTCCTTAGGGTGCCCCGGTCTTATTTGTGAAGAAGAAAGATGGTAGCATGAGTATGTGTATAGACCACCATGAGTTGAACAAGTTGACGGTGAAGAACTGGTACCCGTTACTGAGGATTGATGACTTGTTTGATCAGCTTCAAGGTGCCAGTTGGTTTTCTAGGATAGACCTTCGATCTGGCTATCATCAGCTAAAGGTGAATGAGCAGGATATCCCTAAAACAACTTTTCGCACGCGATATGGTCATTACGAGTTCCTTGTCATGTCTTTGGGTTTGACCAATGCGCCAGCTGCTTTTATGGATTTGATGAATCAAGTGTGTCGGCCGATGTTGGATAAATCAATGATTCTGTTTATTGATGATATTCTGATTTATTCAAAGAGCGATATTGAGCATGCCAGTCACATTGAGGAGGTTTTGGAGACATTGAGAAAGGATAATTTGTACGCCAAGTTCTCCAAGTGCGCGTTCTGGTTGCGCGAGGTTCAATTCTTGGGTCATGTGGTGAATCCCGACAGAATTCCGGTGGACCCGAAAAAGGTGGAGGCGGTGATACAATGGAAGTCTCCAAGGACGCCATCCGAGATTCGCAGTTTCTTGGGTTTGGCGGGCTACTACAGAAGATTCATACAAGACTTTTCTAAGATCGCTTCTTCACTAACTAAGTTGACCCGGAAAGATGTGAAGTTTATATGGGGTCAAGCTCAAGAGAAGGCGTTCGAGGAATTGAAGGCGAGGTTGACTCAAGCTCCTGTTCTGTTATTACCCGATGGAAGTGAAGATGTGGTTGTTTATTCTGTTGCTTCGTACTCGGGGTTAGGCTGTGTGTTAATGCAGAGAGGGAAGTTTATAGCCTAGGCATCCCGACAGTTGAAGGTTCATGAGGTCAATTATCCTACTCATGACTTGGAGATAGCAGCCGTGGTCTTTGCATTAAAGATTTGGAGGCACTATCTTTACGGGACGAAGCGCACCATATTCACTAACCATAAGAGCTTGAAGTACTTCTTTGAGCAAAAATATTTGAACATGAGGTAGAGGAGATGGTTGGAGCTTATAAAAGATTACAATTGCAAGATCCTCTACCATTCGGGCAAAGCCAATGTGGTGGCGGATTCCCTTAGCCGAAAAGAGAGGCCCGAGCCGATTTAGGTGAAAGCATATCAGTTGATCATGACCTCGGATGTGATGAATCAAGTCAAAGAATTTCAAGATGAGGCATTGAAAGAAGATCATCTTAACTCTAAGAGAATGAGAGGTCTGGTCATGGAGTTGCGTGAAAACACACTTGGTGTTAGAACCCGATTTGGATGAATGTGGATTCCTCGTTTTGGGGATCTACGTATGAAGATCATGGATGAAGCTTACAAAACTTGATACTCTATTCATCCCGATGCTACAAAGATGTACCAAGACATGAAGAAAGATTATTGGTGGCCGGGTATGAAGCATGATGTGGTGGAGTATGTGAGTAAGTGCCTTAATTGCTTTCAAGTGAAGGCCGAGCATCAAAAGCCGTATGGAAAGATCCAACCTTTGGATATACCAGAATGGAAGTGGGAGCACATCACCATGTATTTCATTACAAAGCTGGAGCGTACCTCGAAAGGGTATGATACTATATGGGTGATTGTTGACCGTCTGACGAAGAGTGCTCACTTCCTACCGATCCGCTAGACATATTCATCTGAGAAGTTAGCGGATCTTTTCATCAAGGAGATTGTAACTCATCATGGTGTACCGGTGTCTATTGTGTCTGATCGTGACACCCAGTTTACATCCAAATTCTCAAAGAAATTCCACGACGCTATGGGGACGATGTAACACATTAGCACGACTTATCATCCCCAGACTGATGGTCAGTCAGAGAGGACCATTCAGACATTGGAGGACATGCTTCGGGCATGTGTTATTGATTTTGGAGGAAGTTGGGATGACCACTTACCGTTAGCTGAATTCTCATACAACAACAGTTATCATGCCAACATTGGTATGCCACCTTATGAGATGCTATACGGTAGGAGATACAAAACACCTGTCTATTGGGGTGATATTGGTCATAAAGAGTTAGGGAGCGTCGAGGTGATCGAGGCTACAACTAAGAAGCTTGAAAAGATCAAAGCCTTCATGAAGGCAGCCAAAGATAGACAAAAGTCGTATGCTGATAAACGACGCAGACCGATGAGTTCCAGGTGGGGGACCAAGTTATGTTGAAAGTCTCACCTTGTATGGGTATCATTCGGTTAAGAAAGCGGGGCAAGTTGAGCCCAAGGTATATAGGGCCTTTTCGAATCATTGCTCGAGTAGGAGAGGTGGCCTATAGATTGGAGTTACCAGATGAGCTAAGTGGAATTCACCCGACATTCCACGTATCTCATCTAAGGAAATGTTTGGCAGAAGAAGATATGATTTTTCCACTGGAGGATATCGAAATGGATTAACGACTCAATTATGTGGGGCAACTAGTGGCAATAATCGATCGAAAAAAGAAGAGGTTGAGGAATAAAGTGGTTCCTCTTGTGCGTGTACAGTGGAAGCACATGAAAGGATCCGAGTCAACGTGGGAGACTGAAGAAGAAATGAGGCATCATTACCCACGATTGTTTGAGGAATAATAGGTTTCGGGGATGAAATCTATATAAGGGGGGTGGGCTTGTAACACCCAAATATTTTCTTTGAAGCCGATGAAAGAAGAATGAGAAATAAAGTCCAAAGTCGAGGGACCAAACTTGCTAAAATGGGAGAAAGATTGGATGAGTGGGGGGATAAGAGGGGAGGGCAGCCCACGCCCTCCCCCACACTTGTAAAACCTGCCAAAGAGGGAAAGAGAGGGAGAAAAGGGTCTCAAGCTTGGTTCTTGTGGATTCGAGCGTGAAATTCAAAGTGTATCAGGTTGGATTGAAGCTCTACTCGACAAGGTTGTTTGTGTGAGTTCTAGGACCCCTCTTTTACACGTTTTCAACTGATTTGGGGTTGGAACACATAGTGAAACCCGTTTTTGAAATGTGTGTTTAACTTGTGTGTATGTGTTTGTGTGTGATGCGAGTGGAGTTTGATTTCGGGCTTGCGTATGCTTGAATGGTGTTGTGGTATGTATTCATAAGGTTTAGGATGGTTGATTTGACCTTAGAAGAGGTTTGGAAGGGCTTGGAGGCCGAAAATGGCAGAGTGGGTTCGGGATGAACTGCATTCTTCATCAGTTAGGGCTATGCGACCGAATGGCATGCGATTGGAGGTCATGCGACCGAAAGGAATGCGACTGAGGTCCATAGGCATGCAATTCGTGCGATTGAGGTTCATTCGCATGTGAGTTGTGCGACTGGAGTCCATACGCTTGAGAGTCATGCGACTGAGGGTCATTCGCATGAGGGGTCATGCGAATGAGGTCCATACGCCTAGGTCCATCCGCGTTAGGTCCATTCGTATGGGTATTCATCCGCATTGTGTCAATTTGCATAAGGCCCATTTTCCTGGTGTTCATCTGCATGGTGTTCAGTTGCCTAGAAGGCCATGCGACTGAAGGGTGCCCATACGCCCAAGTAGGGCTTGCGTACCCGAGGGAACATAGTTTATTTACTAACTGTCAGGGAAAAGTGAAGATGTAAGTTTTGATATGGAAGGTTCTCGTAAATTCATGTAAGATGACTTTTGAGGCCATTGAGATTATTTAGGGTATGGGTGATGATGATGTATGATGTTGTATAGTTATGCATGATGTATGTTATGTATGTATGATGTTTCCCTGTATGATGATGATGATTGTGTATGTTGATGTTCCTGTTTATGTATGATTATATTCCCTTGGCTTTACGTAGAATGTTAACGAATGAAATGAAAGTATTATTTAGCGTAAACTGGAAGATAATGAAAAGAGGAACAAGATGAATGAACGCATTAATGAATGAATGCATTAATGAATGAGTGAATGAATTAATGAATGAATGTAAGAAAGGCTTGCAAGCAAATGTATGGAGGTTCTCACCCAATGAAGGGTGTTATCTTAATGGTGTGCGGGTTAGCTACCCCAGAAGGATGCAAACTGGGGTCCAGTCTTTGTGATTGACCATATGTATGGGATCCTTGCTGCTAGCCCTAGGTTTTAGATTCAGCCTCGTGCATAATGTTCTAAGTCTATGAAAGACCTCAAGCCCAGTTACCAGCTTCGTGCACAATGTTCGGGGTATAGCATATGGCATTGATTCGGAATAAAAGAGAAAAGATAAGTGGTGAATGTACTTGTCCTAGGTACTGAAGTCAGCTCCGTGCCCAATGTTCGAGGTCTATGAAAGACCTCAGGCCCAGTTACCAGCTTCGTGCACATTGTTCGGGGTATTGTACATGTCACTGAAAGTAATGAACGTACGAACGAAAGTATGGAATGTGAATGTTAATGACGTACGATTAATGAATGAAAGTTAATGAATTAATGATGAAGATAATAATGATATTATCTATGTGTACGTATGATGTATGATCACATGAAAGTAAAGAACGGTTTTAAACGAAAGAATAAGTATTGTTTTATTATTAAAACTAGAACTCACTCAGCAACGCTGAATTTTATGTGTTTCCAGTTTGCAGGTAATGGTTGCTGAGGATGGCACGAGGCGACTACTCAGCTCTTTTGGATTGCATCCATTTTTATAATGCTTTTGTGATGTAAAGCAACATGTATTTTGTAGCTTAATAACAACGTATTGTTTTGCGAAAGCTTTTATAATAAAAAAAGATGTCTATTTTGATTATTCCACTGTGATGTTTATGAAACTTAAATGTTATTATAAGTTTTATGAGCAATTATTAACCAGCTGTGAGCGTCCCGGGAACGGGGCCTTACAAGGATCAAGACCATTATTTTCTTCATCATTTGGTCAGGATCCCTCAGACTCTTGTAGCATCTCCTTATGTCAAAGAGATCATACAGAGGAAGGTCAAGTTTGTCTTGCAAGAAATAGATGTCTTGACCTCCTTGATCTCTAGTGACATACCATATGTCTAGATTAGCATCAAAGGTATAGGATAGGATGGGTCTCCTAGTAGCAAGAGTCTTTACATTTGTTAGAATTAGTTGAGCAGCCTCTTCTTGACTATCCTCAGGATGCTTAGACTAATCTTGAGGTGTAGAGGTAGATACCTTGGACTTCTTCTTCTTCTTACTGTCCCTCTTCATGGCCATTCTTTTCTTCCTCTTTCTAGATTTCAACTAAGAATACTGGCCTTTAGCACTAGGTTGTTCTTGTATGTATTCCTCAGTTAGGTCCTTTAGCACTGTGGATCAAAAGATAAAGTTAGTTGTGGTCCAATACTAGGCCCAAGTTGTGTTGTCTCTTGTGATTCAAACTTGACTTCAACTTCAGGTGTTGCCTGACTTGGTGGAGAATACAAGTCAACAAGCTCACCTCTTTTGACCTTCTGCTTGATCACCCTAATATGCTCTTCCATGGTAGATAGAGACATTAGACCAAGCCTCCTTTCAAAGAATTCATACAGCTTCAAGAAGCTCACCATCTTTTGCTTATCGTAGACTTTTTTAGATGTTATTTGATGGTGGCTCTTGACTTTGTAGCTTCTTCTCTTATCATCCTCTTAGTAACCTTTTGTTCTTTCATTACTTGTTGCTCAAGCTTCTTGGGATACTCAAACTCTATGTACTCATAGGACAAGTGAAGAAATGTAGATGCCTGATAGAGGCATGTGGCACTTAGGTAGTTGATCATGTTTTGTCTATATGCTTATGTGTTTACCTGAGGTTGTTACTCAATTGTCATAGCCTTTGTCTCATGGCTTTCTTGAACTAGGGAGAGAGTGGGAGCATGCTTGTAGAGTATTTTCCTCCTCCTTTCTTCTTTGATCTTGAGGAGCAGTTCTATTTCCTCTGCCTCCTTTCTCTTCTTTGATAGCTTAGTGCCAGCCAGTTCTTTTAACTTTTCTAAGGTAAGAGTGATGAGTTTATTAATGTTGTAGTTTCTCGTCCCCATATAGTTTAATCTGGTTGCCCTTAACTCATCATCTTGAGTGTTTGGCCTCGGGCAGTCCTGATTATAGCTTCCATGAAGCATTGGTTCCTTTTAGAACTCTCTCCCCTTACCTTCTTCTTCCTTTATCTTTCCTACTCCTCAACTTCCTTTTCCCATTGTCACTCACAAGCTTTGGTGACTCAGGGTGGAGAGAGCTTTGGACTTCATTACTTGGTTAAGCAATTGAGCTCTGGCCCAAAAGAGGTTGTGAAGCACCTTCACTACCTGGTGCTTCACTAAGGGTAAAGGATGTTGAAGTAGTTTTTATCTCAAGGTCATTGGTTCTATCACTGGGCCTTTAGTCAAGATTTTCTCTTTAAAGCTATTCTTAGGGTCCACCTCAATATCCAATTGACCAATGACATTGCTTGTTAGCCTTTGTATTCTTCTTAATTTGAACTCTTCAACAATCTTGTCTTGAATCCCCTTAGCTAGTCTGACAGCTTGCGTTTTTTGACTTGGGTTGGCAAGTGACATGTGAACTAGAGGAAAAATCTCATAGTACTTCAAAGACTGAAAACTGAAGACTTCTTGCTGCCTTTGAAGTCTAAGGAGTATTGGGGATCTCCTATCAACATCATACCTCCACCCTAGTATTTCATTCTCAATATCATAGGCTGGGGTAGGCATAGCTCTTAGGATACCCTCCTTAAAGAAACTTTGTATGAGTGAGTCCATATCAATATGGACTTGTGGAAGTTGCTGAGTATGGACAAGTGCAAGTAAGGGTGGTGAATCCTCTGTGTCTATACTCTAAGTAGAGCCCCTAGGTTTAGTGATTGCAGGTAGGACTTTCTCCCCCTTTTTTGGTAGTATCTCCCTCTTGAATAGGTGACCAAGAGGTTAGGTCCACCACATCCACAAGTTCTTGTCGCCCTGGTTGAGTGGTCTCGCAGCTAACTTTCCCTTGAGATTGATGATCTCAAGTTGCTAGTCATTGACCCTCTTTTATAAGATAGCCACTTGGAGATTCAAGGTGATTGACCTTTGATACTAAATAAGTGGAAGTTTTAGTTATTTTGTGCACCTTTAGTTTCAAACTCCTCACATCTTTATCAGAAAAATCACGAGGGGATAAGAGAATAGGACCAAAGTCTTCTTCCTCATCACCAGCACTAAGTTCTTGGCAGTTGGATTCCCCCTGCAACATCACAGCTTCAGTTGAAGTGTCAATGGGTTCGGTTGCCATGGTTGAGGTCTTAAATATGTAATCACTTGCAGAAGTGAGATCCTCTTCCATATATCCCTCCTAAATTGATTCAGGGAGATCCACCTCAGTGGTTGGTGGATGATATGGGCTAGACATAGGTGAGTCAAAGCACTTATCTCTCCTTGAGTTGGGGTGGAGAAAAGAGACTCATGGTACTCACTAAATACCATGGCTTCAATATCATAGAATTGAAGTTAGGGTTTGGTTGGTTAAGATCAATAAGATGGGGATGATAGCTTTCCCTTAAAGGTTGTTCACTAGGTTTAACTTCTTATGGTTGGCTTGATATCTTGCACAAATACATGTGGCAAACATGATATCAGGCATGCTAGCTGTGAGGTACATGAGAGACCCAATCATATCCCTATAAAGATGTTCATCCACACACTCCACCTCAAGATCAGGTCCATGGGAGTGGTCTCTTTCTTTGGGTGTCTTTGCAACCTTATATTCAGTCATGTTGAATCTTGTGAGTATGTCTTGTACATAATTTGAGTGACATATGAAGACGCTTCACTTGATTTCATAGAAAAAACTAAAGTTCCCCATGTCACTCATTTCAAATCTATTCTTCATCGCTCAAAGTATTTATAGAGCTTTTGATTAGGTTACCCAAAGATAATTTCATCTATATAAACTTGAACAAGCATCAAGTCATTTTGTATTCTTTAATGATAATGTTCCATCTATAATACCCCTCTTATCTTCTATAGAGTGGTCATCAGCATCAAGAAATTCTAGATCACTTTTACCATATATATAAATAGCGAGTGGACGATTTAAGAAAAATATGTTGTAGGATCGAGGTTGGTCACTCAACATAATTGTTATCACTCAAACTTAGATCACACTTGGTTTGATGAAGCAGAGTCCTTGAGAGTTGATAATAATATATTAAGTAAACAAGACACAAAGAATATTTTCAAGATACTTGCATATATTACTTCTCAACTCAAAGTGTTACAAGACTCTATCAAGCATGTGGAATGAGTTATAATGAGAAACTATATATACTACTATCTACAACCGGTTATACTTTGATACCAGCTGGAAACTTACAACTAAACAAATACTACATTGCTAGAAGTAAGGTATCTAAGATAAACTAGTATCCTAGATAAGGTAGTCATGACATGTCCATGACTTACCTTTTGTCACCAACTAAAGCTGGTAACTGTACTAACAGATAAAAGATGAATAGTGGAATAAAGTATTTCAACTACATGGGCATGGGGAAATGCCATGAAATATATCAAAGATTGCAGCGACGTGTCAGAGGTACCATACTTATGCCCACTGGTTCATAGTAGGTTCTTCTAAATGTTAACTAGCTTCGGAAGAACAAGTTCTTCCAAAGCCACTTATACTTCGAAAAGTCTACTTCTTCCAAGGCTTTTGCTGATTTTCAGGACTTTATGCTTCGAAAGTAATTCTCTTGAAATCTTCCAAGTGTTGAACTTCAAAAGATAACTTTGTCTTCGAAAGATGACTTTGTCTTCAAAAGTTAGAATTCTTCTTTGGAAGTTCTTTTATCCTTAGTCTTTGAAAGTGCATCTTTTCTCTTCGGAAGTTCTTTCGCAGTTGCACCAAAAATGTTTCTAAGTGTTTGTTTTAGTTGCACCAGCCATACTTGATCCAACAAACTCACCCTAGGATAATGCTACCAAAACCTCACTTGTTTCTGCTTATCAAAGCTTTCAGGACCAATGAGAGAAGATTCTTATATGTTTCGCTATTCTTTCCAGAGGTGGTGCTAAGAAGCTTGTACAAGTCATTTGTAGACAGAAGATCTAGTCTATTGCTATAAATAACATGCACACTCTGTTTGTCCCTCTGAAGAGAGTTAGTTGACGAGAGTTGTAATCATACTCCCATCAAACTTCGGGTTCTAGTTCTGGGCCTTCAACCATTTGGAAGAAAGCCTTTCCTTTAGTGAATGACCCTTTCCTTTCTTCCCCTTCTCTTAGGTTCAACTCTTTTTCAATCTTTGCCTTTGTAGTTAATTCAGCCAGATGAAGACTGCTTAGATTGTTTCTTATATGAGTAGCTACTTCTGAGTTGGAGGGATTGGAGAATGGTTTCTCTACTAACTCAACAATGTCAAATCTACTAGAGTGTAGCAGAGAAGATGCATTAAGTCTGTTGACTTCACCATTCTTTCTTTCCACAACAAAGTTATGAGAAGAGTCTTTGAACCTCCACTGGACTATCTTCTTTCTAGGAACAAGGTGCTGAGATGGTAGCTTGTCTCCCTTCCTAGAGTCTTGGAAAGTCACCAACCTTCTTCTCAGCTTCTTCTATTCATCCACAAGGGAGTTAGAGTTAGTTGCAAAGAGTTTAAGAGACTGGTCTAATATTCCTCTTACCAGATCAAGGAATTGTTCTCTTTTGAGGGAACATAGGGAGCCTTTAGTGAAGGTTATTTGATGGACCCCTCCTCACAAGAGATGTTGCTCAAAGTGGTGCAGTTGATGAGCTTCCTCTTGATCTCCTTGAATTCTTTCAAGGTTAGAGGTTTGGATGATTGAGAGGATGACTTGGGTGGTTGATGGGTGGAGATTTGTTGGGTTCTAGGAAGTGTTTTGGGTTTAAGGATAGGTAGTGGTGGTGGTTGTTATGATGCAGTGGGAGAGGACGATGGTAAGGTTGATGATGTGGGTATCGAAGATCTAGATTAGGTTGGACTCACCTTTGAGTAGTGATTAGATTATGTTTAATTTTAATGGGACAAATATTAGATTACTTTGTTTGTATTTTGTGTTTTTAGTATTTTGAAGTCTAGCGAAACTATAGTCAGCAAGCCTAGTTCACCCGGCGAAATTGTGTTTCGTCGCCGGGTGAACCTGGCCTTGGGCATGATAGTTTCGCTATCCAGCAAAACTAGGTTTAGTATATATTGATTTGTTTCTATCATTGTAATTCAATCTTGCAAAACCCTAATACGAAAATATCTTTTTTGCAACTGCGTTTGGTAGTTGGAACCTTTATTCTTTGTTTGTCTTTATAGTGTTTGTTAGTGATTTTAGATCATTTTGTCAATCAATTGTATTGTTATTCGATCATATGGACCAACAAAATGGTATCAGAGCCTTTGTGCTCTTGATTGATAGAGTTTTGGGTTGTTTTAGTTCAAAATCACTATTTCATCAATTTTGGGATCAAATTTGAGTGTATTTAATATGGATATTGATTGAGATTGGTTAGTTTTTGGTTTGGAAAGATTTGGTAATCAACAGATCTTAAGTGCTTTAAGATTTGATTGATTTTTGATCAATTTCGTGTTAAAATTTTTTTCCAGACTCTTCCGGTGAAACTAAGGATCTTCCCGTGAAACCGTAGTTTCATCTAGTGAAACTACAATTGTTTTGCTTATTGTGTTGGTTTCTTTGACCTCAGCAAAAGTATCCATATTGAACGAAAGTTCAACAGTGATTGTGTACTTTCATCAAGTGAAATTGTTGCCGAATTTACATTTGAATGAAAGTTCAAGCTAGTTTTGAGCAAAACTATCTACGAAACTAGTATAAGATTTTAGTGAAACTACTTGTTTAATCATGTCTAAGATGGCAACTCTTACTCTATCTGATTTAGAGAGTGTGGCACCAAATTGACCCTCGAGACTAATCAACAGATATAACTTTGAAGATTGGAAGAGGTGTTTGTAAACATTCTTTTATTACACAGATCACACTCAATGGGAATCAATCATCTCCGGTTCGTATATACCCACTATTACTGTTGGGGATGTTGTCTCTCAAAATAAAGATCCATCTACTTTTAATGAAAAGGATCTGAAACTGATTGATAGAGATCAAAAAGCATTTGGAGCATTAACCTTGTGTCTTGCACCAGACATTTACAACCGCTTTGCTGAACACAAAAATGCCAAATCTTTGTATGATGCCTTATGTGAGTTTTATGATGGGAATTATGAGTTAGTCAAGGATAAAGGAATACAGGCTGAGAAAGAGTTCAATTCATTTGTGGGGTACAAGAATGATAATCTTACTGATCTAACAAATCGCTTTCTAACAGTCTAAGGCACACTAAAGAAATATGATGAAAAACTTTCAAATAGTGAACAAGTGAATGGGCTGTTGGATTCACTTCACCTCAATGGAGCCTACAAGTGAGAATGTTGAAGCAAGAGAGAGGATTCACTTATTACAAGCTCATGGATATCATCAACAAGTTAAAGTCATTTGAATTGTATCTGAAGAGAAAAGAGTTCAATCAGTCTATGATGCCATCATCTAGTTTTCCTCGGAATGTTGCATTAATCACATCCGCTACAAGCTCACCAATGCAAGCATCAAGACAAGGAGGAGCAACTACAAATATTTCATATGATTAACTTAGTGGTGGTGGTAACTCATTCAGAGATCAATCTAACTCAAAAGCTGCTTCTGGAATTTCAATCCCATCCGATACAATGGCATTGTTTGGTATGTTTGTTCATAGCAATGAGGCACTAGTGGCTGGTGAATTGAAAGGGAAAGGGATGACAATGAAAGGTAAAGGGATGAATTGGAAGAAACAAAAATTCAATGGTAGATGGCGATGTTGACTCTCCGAGCCATGAGATTTATGGAAAGAACTGGCGGAAAGAACTTTGGAGGTCAAAATTCTAATTCTAAAGTGGGTTTTGACAAATCCAAACTGAGATGTTTTAACTGCAAGCAGTTAGGACATTTCAAAAGAGAAGGTCCTTTGCCAATAGTTATTGACCCAAGGAATTTAGGAGTTCCAAGATTTGTTTCTGGTGGAGAGAAGGAAGGGAGTAAACAGAAGAAAGAGACAACATTGATAACTATTTTTGATTGGAGTGATGAAGTTGAAGAAACAAAAGAAGAAATCAACCAAGCCTTAGTTTCTGAGATAATGGAGAAAGAAAAGAGTGTAGAGGGGTTTGATCCTTTCAAAGAATTTACCAGTGAAGCTGAAATTCATTAGATTATTAAAGATGAGGAGGTTGAATGAGACAGGTTTGAAGATATAAGTATGACTGAAAGGAAGAAGTAGATGAAGAGAGTGTGATTGTAGATTTAGAGAATGGTGATCTGAAAGAAGTTCAGGGTGAGAATGTGAAGTTGATGGGGAAACAATCAGAGGAGAAGGGCAAAAGGAAGCATGCTACTACATCCACTATTGAGGAAATTAAGAAAAGTACTCTAGTGTGTCAATGTGACGAAGCCCTGGCTGCAGAGAAGGTGGTGATGTGTAACACCCGGTTATCTTTATAACAAAGACAAGGAAATGAAGAATAAAACAAAGAAATGCAATAAAGCCTAAGTAGAGGGACTAAAAGTGTCCAAAAGGACACTTTCTTTAAAAAGTTGGTGTAAAGGTGGGCATGGCCGCCTACCCTCTTTACACCTCACTTTTTCAATCGGTTTTAGAGAGAGAGAGAGAGAAAGGAAGAGAGCAAAAACTCTCGGTTGGAGAAAAAGAAGAAGAAGGGAATTGAATTCAAGGTAAGAATTCGAAGTTCTTAAGTGTTCATGTTGGGGTTTTGTCTCGGTTACATACTTATATGCTTATGTGCTTGTGTGTGTGTCCGTGTGTGTGTGTTTTGGTGTGTTTTTAGGTGTTCGAACTCATTTGCAAGCGGGTTAAAAGGAAGAAACACCCAAAGTTGCACCAGGTGAGTTTCTAGACCCTGGTTTTACTTGTTTAAACTCTTCTTGGGGCTGAAAATGTATTAAAACGATTTTCAAATGTTTATGTATG
>BJCM01077850.1:0-11258 GCA_018326385.1 Flaveria bidentis
AATGGGTAATACATGATTGCATGTAAAAAATGATGTTCTTGAACCCATCTTGCACTTTGATTTCATAAAAGGATTGAGATGATCCATGAATAATGGTGATCATGATCTGAAATATTTTTATTTTTAAGAATGTTTTGTTGAAATGAAAACTAAGAACACAAAATAAAATATATGATTCGGACTATGCATGTATGAAATCGTATATATGTATGTATATATGGTTTACACTTTTGTTCTTCATTTGTTCTTCACTTATAAGTTTAGAGATTATTAAAATGATCCATATATATATGGAGATCAAGATCTGGAGATTTTGGTATTTTAATTCAAATTTTATTTAAAGAAAAGATAAAAACAATTTAGAAATAAAAGTACTCAAGTGTTGATGGAACATGACCACTAGAAAGTCTTTCATAAAATATAATGGACAAGACAAGTATTTTTGTAAGATCTGGATAAATAACTTTAAAACATATAAGATATAAGTTAAAAAGTTAGTAACTTACTGAAAATAAAAGTTTTGATGATTAGGTTTAATCTCGTAAACGTTTTACGTTTAAAATCGCGTTAAAAACAGTGTTTTCGGGTCTAAAACAAATAATTTCTCACAAGTCCGGTTTTGGACAGAAAATAATAAAGTGTTTGAAGTTAAAAACTTATGTTTTTAAGTATATAACAAATCCATAACAAGCAAGATATTCGGTGATACATTTATACGCGCGAAAAAGGCGAAAACCGACAATTTCGGGTAAAATTAATGGACTGTTTTGGAACTGATTTTTAACAAAATATTTTCAGAAGGTTTTTGGTATAAAAGAGCCATATTTAAACATATAAAATGATCATAAGATATATGTGGGTTGAAATGCGGTTTATGCGTGTAAAACCATGTGGTTTCGGGTTAAAAATCACCGTATATGGGTGAAATTAGGTCAAACATAATAGATCATACATTTATAATAAAACTTGTCTAAAATAGTTTCATATATATTAACCTACTGAAAATTTAATTATTTATTAAAAATAATAATAAAAGTTGAGTTGTATTAAATAAAGTAATATTTATAAGTTAATAATATAAGAGATTGTTTTCTTTTCTAGAATAAGAATATGGATATATCTAATTACTAAAATTTAAATAAAATACCATTATAAAAGCATAATTACTTATTTATTTATTTGTTTGTTTAATCATATAGTTATTTATTTATTTTTTGTTTGTTTGTATAATATATAACTTAGTAAATTTTACGCTACATTTTTATATACTTTCACATGTTTATTTTGTGTGTGTATTGTGATTTTTGTTTAAGGGATTAAATGATTGATGTAATTAATAAATATTTATCACTTATAATATAAATTATTAAACTAAACCGAAAGTCACCAACGGGTCTTTAAAAAATGGATTTCAAGATAAGTCTAGTGAGTTGGTTAAACAACTTACGTGTTAGACTTATTACTCGACAGTTAATAGATCCCTTGTGATTAGGGCGGTAATTGATCGTTTTTTTTCCGGACTTGATTTTTGCTAGATCATCTCCTTGTCACATTTGAAGGTGAGTTTTCACAGCCCCTATTTTTAAATAACGTTTTATTTAACTGTTTTGTGGGAAAACATGCTATGACGATTTTTGTTTATGATATGATTATGGAATAACTGCGTGATCTTTATGATGGCCTTTAGTTGTTTTATTATTTGCGCATGGATGCCCTCTTACATAATCATTAACCCTTGGAGGGCTACAGGATATATTGGTAGATCTATTGGGTTTGATAACCACCCCTCAGGATCGGTTGCCACCGGTCCGGTATAGAGGGAATATATGTTGAAAGGATTTGAGGGACTATGTGTCTTGGTATGATTATGGGGCTCTTGGTTGCGATCATAGTCAGTGGACCTAGCTAGTCTTTGACGATCCAGGGGTTTATTCTGGAATAATCATGTCTTTTATAAAAGGAAATTATGATAACTTTTTGTATATACCTGTGAACTCACCAGCTTTTTGCTGTTAAACTTTTGGGCATGTTTTTCAGGAGATTAGGCATGCATGGGAATGAAAAGGGTTTTTAACGGCAAACCTATCAATTTTGGATACCACCATTAGGACAAATTCCGCTGCCAATTAAAATCATTTTTTATGTTAAAAACAATGTTATGTTATTACAACTTAAGTTTTAAAGTTAAGACTTCTAGATGTAATAACATTTTAATATTAATATTTAATGATGGTTTTCATGATATGTTTGCTCGATAATTGTTGGAATAATCCAACTTTCGTTATCTCCGTCGCACGCGTGCCCTTCCGGTGCGTTTTTCGGGGTGTGACATAAGGTATCTCAGATAATGTCTTATCTAAGATATGGTAGTCATGACATGTTCATAACTTATCTTTTGTCACCAACTAAAGTTGGTAACTTGTACTATCATATAAAGGTGAACAGTGGAATAAAGTATGGTCAACTACATGGCCTTTTGGGAAAACGCCATGTAGTATCAGAGGTCTACAGCGGAGTGTCTGAGACCATACTTATGTTCACTGGTTTATTAGCAGCATCTTCCGAAGGTTAATTGGCTTCAGAAGAACAAGTTCTTTGATTTCTTCCAAGTCTTGAACTTCGGAAGAGAAGACTTTGTCTTCGGAAGTTGATTTTGCACTTTATCTTCGTAAGAACTCCATATCCTTCGGAAGTTTCATACTTAGCTTCGGAAGTCCTTTATACTTGTACCAAAAATCGTCTAAGTGTTTGGTTTTAGTTGCACCGGCCTTCTTCTTGATCCAACACATATGATATATATTTGATTCGCATCTCAAACTGGATATATATTCACACATAGAGACATTGTAATTTCATGGCGTTTAGTGAAGTAAACAACTACAATCATTTTATCTAAAAATGCAAAAATATTGACAATTCATAAAGCTAGTCAAAAACATGTTTAGTTGCAAATTGTGATGGGCAACACATTCGTGAATCATGTGATATTTGTTCTAGAGATGAATGATTAACAATCGTACATGAAGACAACATAATTTGCATTTCACAACACAAGGAAGTATATAACAAATGAGATAGAACCATGCACAACTTGCTTAAGTTTTTTTCGCACATGATTTACAAAAGAGTAGTGATATTATCATACAACAAAACCATTTTAGTGAAAAATTGACAGACTTGTTTAAGAAATCACTTTTGATCTTAAAGTTCTAAAAATTGATCCACATGATAGGTATGCGTTGGCTGAAAAAGCTTAACTAATCAAAGGAAGAAAAATACACCACATTGTTTTTCATAAAGTTATAGTTTTATCCTATTGGATTTTTCAAGCAAAGTTTTTAACTATACGGAATCCTCAAACGTATTAAGAGAACTATATATTGTTTCATTATTTGGATAGTAAAGGAGGAGTATTATGATTTATCATTATTGTGACTCTCCACATACTTCCACCATAACTTGGCGAACCTCCATATAATTAACTCTCATATTATGGCTACTCTTGTACTAATATACTAGCTTATAAATAGAGGATTTGTGATCTATATTCATCTTAATTTGAAATTTATTCCTTTTGTTTTCAATCTTTCTCTCTATATTGCTATCTAGTAGGCTTTTTTTCTCAACAAAATCATTGTTATATATTGAAATAATCACACAAGAGATTTGCTCATAGAGTAAAAAGATAGTGACATAAAAATGCCATCTTCTCTCTAAAACAACCTTTTTAAGTTTTCTTGTTATTTATGAAATTGTAATTATGTTTTTTCCATCCGTTGATAAAGTGAGATTTAACAAATTGAAGCAACTTTATATGTTTGATAAGTATTTCTAACGTTATAATAAATGTGTTATGTATAATATTATAGGATTTAAAGTAATGAATTTAATAATATAGATTAACCCAGCTACAATAGGAAGAAATTTAAACCTCGGTATAAATATATAATTGTTGATTTATTCTTCTTCTAGTAGCAAAACGGACCGTACGAGTATTTATAGGGCTTTTTCATATATTTTAATTTCCGCATAGCATTCAATAAACCTGTTGCTGTGGTGTAGTGGTTATCACGTTTGCTTTACACGCAAAAGGTCTCCGGTTCGATCCCGGGCAGCAACATTAGCTGATTTTTGCTAATAAACCTTCGCTTTATTTGTATGATCCATGAAGTCATGAACCAAACTCGTCCAGCATGAATCAGCAATGTTTCTGAAACCGCTTTTGAGTTTTAACACGTGCATGAATTGGGTTGTTTTCATGAAGGATGATTATATGAATTTGCAGAAAACAAAGCAACTTCTGATGACCTTTTAGAAACTTAAGTTTGAAAGATGTATCTATATATAACCTGCGCTGCAAGTGAGTTGTGAAATTAGTATAATCTGATCGTGCTGGAATGTTGTGTTCATGCCACCGATCATAAAAGCAGCAAAAATAATAACTGTTGCTGCCCGGGATCGAACCGGAGACCTTTTGCGTGTAAAGCAAACGTGATAACCACTACACCACAGCAACCATTTGTATCTATTATTATTTTTTTATTATTAACAAACAAAGAATTCTGAATAATGACGAAATGTAAATTTCTTCTTTATAATGTTATTACTCGTAATGATAATCGATAATCATATGTAACTATTGAAAAGATGATTAAACTTTAGCTTTATTACAAACATACGAATAACATCTTTAAAAGAAATTCAATTTATTTGTAAGCGTTAATCTTGCTGAATGTAGAACATCACATAAAGTTAGATTTTAAAAAAATGCGGGAAAAATTTCATAAAATACCAACTTTCAAAAGTGTTATAATTTAATCACTTATGCATAAAAACACTTTTAAAAATTGGTTATTATTTTACAAAGTTACTCTTTTAATGTGTCCCACACTTTTTACCTTACATTCTTCATACTCTTTATAATATTCCTAAAATTCATCGATCAATGGGTTCGTTATTCGTTTACCATGATGTTTGTCATAATAAATTCCTTACTTCACACGAACATGCTCAGAGATTATTAGAGATTATAAATACATCTCTAATGAATACAATTTATGTTTATCTTGTGAATTTGTATTTAACTTCAGAATTTTTTGAGCTTCCTTAAAGTCGGCATGCACATCTACAGTAATAACCTTGAATCATTAAGAAACTAGAATTCAAGGTTTTCAGTTAAGGTATAACTGTAATGGTAGAACTATAAGGATACAAGTTTAGATACACACTAGGCCATAAATTAGTAAATTACACATTTAACATAACATAGAGGTGACAAAGAGAGAAGTAAAAAGGCCGGACAAAGTGTCAACCAAGTCATTTCTATATGGGTTACAATTCTATACTACTCTTTCTCATGAAAATTTTCTAATATACTTTAGCTTTTTCTATGGCATGATTCTTTTTCTATATATATATGTATATATATATATATATATTTTTTATTTTATTTAAAGTAGTCGTTCTCATGAAAATTATCTTTTGTATTTCATCTTTATTCTAGCAACTATTTCTCTACAACCACGGAATGTATTACCCGACAAGAAATTCTGCTACCTTAGCACCGTTTCCATATAAATCTAACAGAGAGTAATTTATATTAGTTTTTATTTCAACGTGAACTTGTGACTCGTTATTTTTATTCTTTTCCTTTTCTCCTTAATTATAAAGGTAACATACGAACATCTAGGAAGTAGGATCCATGACCGATGAACAGACAAGGTTTAGTGTTCAAAATTTTGGAATAACAAACAAAAGAAACAAGCAACTCATTCTCCGGCATGTAAAGAAGCAACTTCCACATGTCCCTCCCTCGTGTTTTTTGCTGCAACTTTCTTAAATTCAGCAAAAATAAAGGCAGCCACGAACGAAATGACAAAACCAAAAACAAACAACTGCAGTTCATATGTTTTTCAGAAATATAGTTCGTTCAACATTGGTCTGACAGGCCAAAATACAAAACCTTAAAAGATGAGAATCAACTAACAGTTACTATACAGCAGAAGCAACAATATGGCATAAAGGAGGGTAGAAGCTTTATCTTTTGCTATATTTTCCACCGCTGGATGAGACTAGGGCGGATGATAGAAAACCAAGATGATCTAGCATAGCAGCTAGCATCTTTAAGCTTCCAACTTCTTGCATTCACAATACGAATCACCTATATGCAAATCAACTTCTTGCATAGAAATGGTATGATTATCATAACCTAGGGCCAATATGATCCATACACAAATGTGCTTTTGTTGCTTTTAGCTGTAAACAGATTGTTATTTTAAGGATGTAATAGAAAAAACTAATAGGCCCTGTCAATACCCGGCTAACAAAGGGACCATGTAAAGAGCAACTTACACTTGACAGGTCGCCTTCAAGGGGTTAAGGCAAATACTAGTGGGATTCGAACCTCGGACCTCTGCTGGAGGTGAACAAGGGACTTACTACTGCACTACCCCTTGAAGGTTAATACAAGTAACTTACTCTAGTATGCAACTAAATAGTAATCAAATCCATCAGTTTCAAAACAACCATCCAACACTTACCCCGTTTCGGAAAGCCGCCTCCAATTGATTAGTTGGTGAGATTGTGGGTGCCTTTGCAAATAGGAACTATTTTTACCGACCGTAAAACTAGAAGTTGAGGGGGGCCACACCCCCGTCTCTTTCCCGGGAACTTGTTCTAGAAGTGCTAGAGGATTCAGCCTGAAAATGATCTCCATCCGGCAATCCAGTTGTAGTGATAATTTCAATCTGTGGTTGCATATTATTACTTCTTACCATTTGAGTACCTAAACCTTGATTGATAGGAACTTCAACCCTACTATCTTCTGCTAGATTTCCCACATCAGAGGATGATGATTCGTCGTCGCCTCTTATTATCAAAGATGTAGTCATACTGGGAACCATTTGATCTTCATAATGGCAAATTGTGGTGGTTGTAGGAGCGGTCCTGACGGTGTTTTCATCCATTTCCATCTCCATTGCTTGAGGGAAAGCTATTAGAGCACCAACAGCTTCTGATGAGTCTCCAAGCCCTTCTTCTATTCCATTTTCAAGAATAGCTCGAGATGCAGCTTCATGTTGCCACATTTGTGCAAGTGCTTCTTGTAATCGTGATTTTGCTACATCAATCTTGACTATGGGGAGTGGGTAGTTTGACCCGAGCTCTACTCCGGCAGCTTGTAGTACGTATTCTGGTGCATCCCATGGGTGATGTATCCATTCAGTTGGTAGTCTGGACAACTCAGGAAGCCACCTCCTGACATATTCGCCATTTGGGTCGCATTTATACCCCTCAAACTACAAAAAAAGAGTAAAACAAATTATCCAAACATTAAAACATGATTATTGCTCCTTCAAGCAACAATAATCAGATAGTTAAGCTTAAAAAAAGGCAATTTAAATAACATCAAACCTGCGGGTTATCAATACGATCAAACTCTCGGCCATCAGGTAAAGTACCCGATATATACTGCCAACCTAAAGCATCACTTTCAAGATCAGCATCCAAAAGTGTATCCCAGAAATACTTCATCCCCCATCTCCATGGTAGCTGTAAAACCTTAACAAAGAAACTCGATACCACAACTCGTATCCTATCGTGCAGCCACCCGGTAGCCCATAATTCCCTCATCCCAGCATCAACCAATGGGTAACCCGTTCGACCTTGTCTCCATGCTTTAAAATAACCTTCATCTACTATCCATGGGAAGAATTTCAAATGCCCCAAAAGAGGCCTCTCGTGACTGTAGGGATGGTTAAAACTCATGTACCTTGAATATTCCCTTAGACCAATTGATTTAAGAAATAAGTTTACACTTTCTTCGCCAGATGTGTTCCCTTCGTTGGCCCAAAGGACTTGTTTGATTCGTAGTAAGTGGAAGATTTTCCGTACACTGACTTCTCCAAAATGTAAGTGTGGAGATAGAAACGAGGTCGTGGCGCTGTCAGCTTTTCTACGGTTTTTAGAGTATTCTAGCAACGGACCATTCATGAAAGCTGCAAGTGCCTTATCGGCATTTTTCCAACCAGGTGACCAAGCTCGAGCAAGAAGAGCATTGCTTCCTTTCTCTGATTCATCCTCTAATATTATTGTATCCGAAGGGCACTTTGATAGGTTACCTAGAAAAAGAGAGGAAGGTCAAATGTAATGATCAGTCATTGTTTAAGACACATAACATCGCATTTGTAGTAGGATGAATATGGATCAGATATGTGTCGGGTGGAGCCATGTCAATATCCGTACCAATTTATATCGCTCCATCCATATCTATTAACTCCACTTGACCCATCCATATCCATACTATATCCACTGGATCAATTAGGCAGGTATATTGGTACCCACCAGATATCAATCTATTGTCTTTTTCAATCCATTGTCTTTTTTTTATAGAAGATTATATTACATGCCTGACATTGTAAATTTGGTTTCAAATCGATAATTACTTTGTTACAAATAAAAATAAACCGATACACACAGTCAGTAGAGTTTCAACATTAAGTGTCTGAGATTGGAAATGAAAAAAGATTACTTAAGGCATACTAAGGCATCAGTCCCAGTAGCTCACAATATATACTAATAGCATCATATTTTCAATGAAATATAAGAAGATGAAAATAATCTAAAATACAATAAGTGTGATAATAATTTATAAGCAAAGTGACCTGAGATAATCTTCTTTGGTGGGAGCTGTGGAGATTCAGGATCATAAGGCATACTAAGACATCGGTCCCAAAATTCTGTAAATGTATTAAATGGACGACGTTCATCATCAAGAACTTCCCACGGCTCGTATAGCAAATCTGCATTGAAGGAACGCACTGCTATCCCATTATTTGTTAAAACCTCCTTCATCCGGTGATCCCTAACCATAGACAAAGGATCTATAACAAACGAAACTAATTTATGTCAAATGAATGTTATAGAATTTATAAAAAGGTCATTTGTTAAGTCTACAAAACTAAATATTATCAAAAGCTATATCTAAAATGACTGATGAGTTATGATAAAAGAGCATGTATTCTGGAAACAGAGTCGCATAAATCAGAAGTTAGTACATTAACGAAGCAACATTGTTAAGGAAGTGCTTGGATGTGCAACGTTTTCCTGTGTTTGCGTACACTAATACTGCCAATGTTAAGGGAGTGTTTGGATGTGTATTGAGTTTATCATTCAATTCAATATTCATATAACTAAGTACTAACACTAGGCTATTATCGAATTCTATTGAATTGACAAACCGCTTAAATATATTATCAATTACGGGCTGAATACCATCAAAGCTAAGAACTTGACAGTCAATTATAAGAGAGTGATAACATTGACAAGCTTAACATCAATTATACCAAGCAATGATAAATGAATACTTTTGTATGGTTGTATATGAGAGTGTTTTTGGTAATCTATGAACATTCCATTGCATTGCACACAATTCCATAACATATAGGAAGGAAAGTGAATTCCACTGATTGATGGAATGTTTTCCAGTCCGAACTCCAATGGAACCAATGAACCAAATGATGCCTTATGTCGAACTTTCATGCTTCTAACCACCTCCTAAACTTGAAGAGAAATTTGTTTAACATTAAACAAAGACTAGATCGAATTTCCATACTTGTAAAACTTCATCAACAAGATCTTAAAGTCATGCTTTTGGGGCCAAATCTAACAATCCAAGATAAGCTTGGATACAGTAGCAGCATAATCAACAATAGCCATAGAAATATAAACAACATTTGGGGGGTGGGGGTGGTTTGAAACTGAGACTGACCATATAAGTGATTGAAAAAGAGCTGATTAGCACCAGTGGACTTGATGACTTCAAGCATAGAAGAAACACTATCAGTGGATCTCTTGGTAACAAGTGAAGTACCAAGGTTTTTCAAAGATGAATCCAGTAAAGCTAAGCTCTGTTTCAACCACCATCTTAACACCCTTCCAGGGTAATAATGACCTTCTTCTTCTGGTGCCCATATGTACACTGCTATCACTTGACCTGCTCTCACTCCAGCTGCCAAAGCAGGGTTATCTTCCACCCTCAGATCTCTCCTAAACCACACTATACTACACCCTCCTGACATCCCTCACAATTCCCAAAATAAACCCCCAAAATCCTGATTATGGGTTCAAAATTTCAAATCTTGATTTGGGTTCAAGATTTTAGTTAACAAGCTTTCTTGAATCTTGTTGAAAATTCCCAATTTTGATTTGGGATTTTGAAGTTTGACACAACTTTTTTGAAGAACAAAGGAGGATACTAATCAATCTTATCTGTCTTGTAATTCGTTATCCGAGACTTGATCTGCACTCATGTGTTGAAGAATCATTGTAGGGCATGAAGTAGCATCTTTTTGGTGATTAATGAAAACTTTAATGAGTAGAAAGCATGATTAGAATCCTGGTTCCATGGGTTTTCAATTAATATAGAAACACCCAAAGAAAGGGAGATGAAGGGGATGTGTTTGCTTGAATGAGGTTAAGGTGATGGCCAATTTGCAGGCACATGTTTGTGTTGGTGTTCTCTTTCCCTTGTTTCTTGGAATTTTGCTTTCTTTCTATAATCTTCCACATTATTCTTGCAAAAAAAATCTGTTTTCCCTCTAAATCCTTGCCTTTTGTCGCTACTTAAGGTGGGTAATTGGTGCCATCAAATACCTTATTAAATAATTAAAGGAAATGGTTCTTGTATTAATTTTACTTTTGAGGTTTTAACAACACTTATCTATACGTCGTGTATAGATTCATACGCGGCGTATAGGTCGAATACACTAAAAACGAAAAAAAATTCAGGGGCTGTCAGATAGCTATACGTCCCATATAGCCAAATACGACCCCATATACGACACATATAGGGCTATACGACACGTATAGCGAATTTTGACACTGACTACGAGGAAAAATTCAGGAGGGATGTCAGAGAGCTATACGCCCCATATAACCCTATACGACCCCCTATACGACACATACAGCCTTATATGACCCTGTAGAGATTAATGAAGAGTCTGATGCAACCTAAACATCTTAAGTCTATCCTGCATGCTACACAAGTGCATTAAAGAAGAAGCTTAGGAAGTTTCACACATGAAACAGAAAATACTCTAAGTGTGAAATCTTCTGAAGCCAAGACCAATATCTTCCGAAGCCAAACATGAAGTCTTCCGAAGCCTCAGAGACAAAGTCTTCCGAAGCTTCAAGTTCATGAAGACAAATTTCTTTCGAAGACTTTTAGTAACATGCTTTATCTGATGTACTGTTCCATAAAG
>BJCM01077855.1:0-11827 GCA_018326385.1 Flaveria bidentis
AGATTGGTTCCTAGAGTTCTCAAAAAAAAAAAAAACTAGTTCTCATTTGATCCCTCCCCTATATATATATATATATATATGTGTGTGTGTGTATGTATGTATACATGCACGTATAGCATATAGTCATTATAAAACCACTGTAGTGTGTTCTATTCGATGGCATCTGGCTAAGGTCTCGTAGGTAAACTTTATATAAAGCCTAGTACCAAAACTGTACCTACATAACAGACCATGTTTATATTACATTCGCTAATGCATCTGACATTATCTTATGCCTAATTATACAATCTACTTCAATGTCTGCCAACTTAAACAAACATAGGAGTTAACAAGTCATCATGCATGCATGGATATTTATATGGCCGAGGAAAAAAAAATTGTGTTACAAAATTATTCAAAAGACAAGTTGCCACTTCGGATGTCACGCTGTTGATTGCTGATTCCTTTACCCAGACGTGAGTTAGATGAACCAAAATCTGTTGGTTTTGCACCATAAGGAGATGAAAGCTTTGGTGAAAGCCACTTCTTCACGACGACTCCATTAATTCTTATTTTTCCAAATGACTCGTTTCCTATGTATGATATCCTTAGCCTTCTCAATAATGATGAAATTCCTTGGGTGACTCTGTTTATCAAAATAATTGGGTCGGCACAAATAATTAGTAAAAAAGTGCAAAATGTTCCTAAAATTAAGAGGTTAAAATAATTAGATTAAAGAAAAGAATGAGCATGCTCACCTTCCTGCAACATTCATTGTTTTATCACCGGTGGGAGCCTTGATGTGTGTCTTTACTACAGGCAGCAAGATGCTTATATTGGGCAATTTCACACCTGAAAATACAATTAATACAATTTAATATCAACCAAGTTGTCTAAAAGTGAGAATCAAGAGATTGTTTAATCTTGGAAGCTAGAAAAATATAAATTAAAAGAAGCACATCGTCATTACCAGCAGCCAGCCGATGCTTAAGACCCTTCAAGACTGTCAAGAAGTAAACCTGAGGAGTGTTAATACAACAAGCAATTAACTTGAGCAAACCTCATAAACAGAATATAAAGAGGAAAGAATACATATATATTTACAACTTTGCCAAATGAAACTTTCGCTAAATTTTATAAAATAAAAGGTAATCACCTCTGCCGTATATAATGGTAATTTTGTCACGTCCACGACTATTGGACTTTCTTTCAAAGAAACACAAGGAACAATTCCAAGTGAAGCTGCTTCCTGAAGTGAGAAAAGATATGTAGAAGATATAATATAAGTCATGGAAAAAGAGAGCAGTTTATTAGTTAATTTCAAACCTCAAGCAAAGAAAAGGCACGCGGATCATATTCCCCAAATCCATCAATCAGAGAACAGAGATTTGATCCTTTTGATGTTTCTGCAATCACTCCCAGATTCTCAATCAGTCTGGTTTTTAAGGACGTGTCCTGAGGGAGCCTCAGACATCCTAAGACTTGTGTAAGTTCTTCTATCCCTGGAACAACACCAGCATTAACTGTTTCTCTATACACCTTCAAGACTAAGGCCGTCCTGCAAACGATCCAAAATGTATACTTGTATTATCTCTTTAATTGTTGTTATATTTTACTAACATCAGTAGAATAAGTTAAAACATTCATTATGTCTTGTCAACTGTCTTTGCACTATTTTCTATCCCTATACACATAAATGAATATCTAGAAAAAATATGATAGTATCGTACAAGAGGTTTACCATTTACTGTTTATCAGTAACCGTTGTGAGTCAAAAGACAAAATGGGCTCACCAACCATACAAGCTTTCTCAAATCTCCGGTAGCACAAAGCTTCAGAATCACAAATTTGGGAATAATAGTTCAGAATAGGATTATACAAAAAATAATCAGTCTGGATGAGAAAAAAATATAGTCAAGATTTACAAGAGCATAGCATTGTAACCATATAGACAGTATATAAGCTTACAAATCAAACATCTGCACATCACAAGATTTGGGGAAATGGCATCCTTTTTTGCTTGAGAAAGGAGCATAAGACCAACTTCTAGATCATCCTTTCTGTATTAAACATGCAGAGTCAGAATATTTAGATAAACCCCATGGAGTAGAAAGTATTTTTGAAGTTCTTGGAATTTACTTTTCACTTGCCACCAATAAAATGGAGTATGTGATGGAGTTTGGTCGTAAGCCGAGTTTTTTCATTTCTGATAGAATTTCCACAGCCTTAGGCAGTTCATCTCCATCACCTTTAGCATGTATCCAACAAATTCATCAATATGTGTAATATAATTAGTCTTTCTTAACAGCACGATATATGCATTACTAAAAGAATCTACTAGGGTCAATGAAATTTTAAAAATATGATTCTTCAAAAACAGAACATCAGCTTAGGACACTGGCATCATGACATCTTGATACTTTAAAATGTTTGTAATCTGGAACGTTATTGATTTTATAAAGATGTTTTAGTTACTTGAGTTTAGACAATTGTTAGTCTTAAAAATTAGTAAGATTTACATAAAAGGATAGAATAAAACCGATCAAACTTTTATGAGGACAAGCTTTCTTCACATTTTGTCAGACTGTTATATAAACAATCAACACATTTTTCAAACTTGGCACTAAAAACAGGTCAATTTAAAAGCTTATTTTTGTAAAATGCACTCACATGTAAAACGGTGTAAAAATGTACTCTTACTTTTTCAAAATTTTCACCATAAGGTAAATAATAATACATTTGGGAACTGGAGAAGCAAAAATTACTTACACAAGGCAGTAATCAATGCATTGATCATCGAAACTGATGGTTTAATCCTCATCTTTATGATATATTCATATAATTCCAGTGCCTTCTTCCAGTTTCTTGCCTGGACATGTGAGTTGGCAATTATTTTAATACTATTAGAACTAGTTTCATATCGCAAAAAAACCAAATCAAAATTTCAGGATCAACAAGAATAAATTAAATATATGTTCATTAAAAGTTAATATACAGAATTTGCAGATCAAACTGCGGATACGCAAATATTACTGCACAGAGTTAACACCAGGCAAAAAGGAAATTAAACTTTGGATGGTTAAAACATACATTGCTACATGCACCCATCAATGAGCTATATGATATTATCCCCACATCTATTCCTTTATTCCTGGCTTCTTGTAGAATTTCAAATGAAGCATCCAGCTTCCCAGCATGTCCTGCCACATCTATCAATGCGCTAAAAAACATCTGCAAACAAAGGAAAATTATTTTACACATTCATTTATAATACACGTAGAAAGTAGGAATAATAAGGGTATAAAGAATACATAATGCATTGTGCTCTTTTATTCACGCTTTTTACTATTCAAGTATTCAATATTAAACCTCAGAAACCTTTATAATTTAACAGACATCAGAACAAGTTTACAACGATTCAGAGAGTTACATACCTCATCTGGGATAATTCCTTTTTTTTTCATATCATTATACACGCTGCATGCAAACTCCCAATCACCATTTCCACTGCAACTATTAACAGCAATGGTGTAAACTTCAGGAGTGCCTTTGATGTTGAATTCTTTAATCATACCATATACCTCTCTTGCCCGTTCAACCTAAAAGAACAAATTACTAACAAACATGCTTTAAATATAGAGAGAGAAAAAAGAAAAGATGACGAATTGTCTAACCTGACCAGCATTTAAACATGCTTTAATCAAGGCTCCAACAGTGACATGATCTGGATCTATAGGATGCGTCTCTGATCTCATTTCTGATAATACATCAAATGCTCGATCAACGGCTCCTGATTGACCACATGCACTGATAAGCGCATTGAATACAACTCGGTCTGGTTTCACATTCTACTGCATGCATGTACAAATAAACTCTATAAGTACAATAATAGCAGAAAAATCATATTAAATAAAAGTATCTAGAGATTATAAGATGAAAATCGGTAGCAGAGGGAAAACATTATTTACATACCTTTGACCTCATAATACCATAGGCACCAAATGCCTTTGCAACTTGCCCAGCTTTGGCACATCCATCAATAAGTGCACCATATGTGTTAACATTTGGCTCCACTCCGAAGTTGACCATTTCATGAAAAACCTAGAATAGTACAGTAAAATATGTAACTGAAACCAGTATATTACTAATGATAATCATATAAGTAAAGATACATATGAGAACATATAATGAGCTGAAGTCCAGTAATATTTTTTCCTTTATGGAGACAAACAAAATGGCAAAGAATATGACTGATGGAAAAAAAAAACATACCTTAAACATTGTATCAACCTTTTTACTCCGTGCACAAGTTGATATTAAAGTAGTGTATAGCTTACAGTCAGCTTTTAATCCAGCTTTCTGTACGAGTTTCAACACCTCAAACGCTCCTAAAATAAAGATATCATGAAAATAGGAAGATAATGAGATTAGAACTATACATGCTAACCATATCACATATTTCTCAACGTATAACTGAAAATACAAGAGAAATATTTAAAGAAAATTACCATCTAAATCTAAAGAGCATGCACAAACAGACATAAGCATATTAAATGTGCTCAAAGTCGGGTTTGGTATGAGACTGACAAAACGAAAAGCTTCCTTCACAGCTTTCTGACTTCTACACACTTGGATAAATCCCATGTGATAAACCTATAAAACCATAATGTTTTGTAGCATTAGTGATCAAATAAAAATAGAAATTAATGTGATGGCCATTCATTGATGGTTTAAAAGAGGCAGCCTTACATTATTCATGTCTAACAAACCTTTTCTTTCCAGATATTCAAGCTTTTCTAAGCTTTCAGTTAACCTACAACCGAAAAACAAAATGTACATGAACCACGAATCGACAAGAGTATTTGCTTATGTGGGTAATGGTTACTGAGATTCTTGCAAGTACAACATCAAATTAACTACTACAGTGTAAGCAAATTAAGCAAAAGTGGAGTGGCTCAGCCTCTATTTCTCACAGAAACCTTTCAATCAAATAAGTTTTAGAGGATAGAGATGATTAGATTAGACTCTATAAAATGAAAATAACGGAACTAAACTATAGATTTTATAAACAAATGTATTACCTGCCCTCTTTGAGATGGCGATGGTAAGCACGTAACTGCTGTAAAGCATAATCTTTTGTGTTTCCTTGTTTCTTAGCTTTTGAATCAAGGAACAAAGTTTTCAGGTCATCCTTAGTCAGCATAGATTTAGCTTTCTCATTACAGGACACGCCTTTCTTCCAAAACTCTCTCATTCCATGAGGAGAACCATTTTCAGATTTTCCATTAGGTAATTTAGCCTCATACTTTTCTGGAAAAAAATTCAACTCTTAAGTCAAGTTAAAGTAACTGAAAAAAAAGCAGGTATACTCTAAGCCCTAAAATGAAAGTAACCAAATATAACATAATTCTTAAACAATACCTGCAGCATGAAGAAAGTCCTTCCCAGAAAATCTTTCACTTTGAAATATGGAACTGCCTGCTGATGCAGAAAAGCCATTATTTCCAAAAGAAGAAAGCTCAGGCATCGCTTTTGTACTATTAAGATTTTCCATAGAACTCATTGCATATTGATTTGCCTCATAAAATGAGTGTAACCCATTATGAGTGTGCTTCATAGGTGTAAACTTATACCTATTATTTTCATGTTCTTCAGTGAGTCCATACGTTATCTCTTCAATCAAATTACCACCGGCGGCCATACTTTTTGCAGGAACAGCAACCAACTCGGTTTCCATCCTTAGCTTAGGAAACTCAAAAACTTGCTCAGTTTTATGTTTCTCATCTAAACAGATAGCATTTGTTTCTGTGGTAGGTATACAAAGTACATCACCTGATTCAAGATGCATGCTATGTGATTCTTGAGATGATAATTCCATTACATTAGAAGGATCCTCAAAAGATGATTCCAACATAACAACATCTTTTTCGAAAGATGGTTTAACCTTGTACGATTTTGCAGATCCTATAATGCTAGAAGCAATATTATTGGAACCAGAAGACACTGATGCAACATGTGTTAGAGATTCTTTGTCCACAAAGACAGTTTCATGGTGATGCACCTGTGCTGATTCGTTGAGAAAATCATTACTAAATTCTTTCATTTCCTTAACAATATCTTTGCTTCCTACATCAGATTTTTCTACATGGAGATGAACACCTGATATATTTTGATCATTAAAGGTATGATTTAGCATACTTGAACCTTGTTGGGAATCTGATTGATTAATCGGTTTTGATATCTACAGAAACGAGATAAAGATTAGAATCCTGCTGCGGTAAGAAGATTTTCTACTAATCGGTACCACTCTCTGTTCTTTAAGGGAATCAAGAGAGATGCAGATTGCAGAATAACAAAACTATAAATAATAACAACATTATGGCCCTAGACAAAAGTAGGTCAAGCGATCACAATGCAGTTCAGAATCAGTTTAAGAGATATAACTATGCAAAAGAAATTACTTATATTTAAAGACAAATCATGTTAGCTTCTATATTCCAAAAAAGATATTTTTGCAGACACAATATTTCACCATATATAATTTTCTCAACAAACAAATAGAACCAAATCATGATAATAAACATAAACAGGGAGAGAGTGAACAACATACGCAGATAGACTTTGACTTGTTCGATCAAAGTATTACCTTTTAAGTTGAGATTAATGTGTGTTTCCTCATGCATCAAAAATATTACCAGCCTACCACATTGGAAAAGTAGCTTGATTAACTTAATACTTAACTTTTACCTCCCTCGTATGAAGAGACAAATGAGTATATAACTTATTATATTTGCCACTAAGATTAGAATCAAATTGAATATTAGATGTATATATTTGTGCATAGTAGGAGCAGGCCTTGTTACAGCCCCAAACCAAAAAATTTAGACTCCAGACTGGAACAAGTGGATTGCCATTTATAAAAAATTAAAGATCAGGAAGTCAAATATGCTGCAGCACGAAACTTTAGAGGAAGAGAAAAAATTTGTAAAGACACAATATAATGCCTCTGCCCCAGGTAAGGATGGCAAATTTGACTTTGAAGAATCAAGCATTGATAGAGTCTTCTGCTTGTAATCATGTCTCATACACAAAATGATTCACATTTTGCTGAAAACAAAGTATACACTCTTCAATTATAGAGTTATCACATTAAACTGCATTCATAGCACATAATTCAAAGTTACTTTGATTTGACAATAAATGTGCCTTACACTAGTTAGCACTCAGTAGACTGAAATCAAACTGGACAATTTGGGAACGAATCTAAAACTTCTTGCTGTGGGAGCATAGATCAAGTATTATAGACGACAACATGTTATCAATTAAGCTTATAACAAATCAAAAATACTATAACCTGACCAGTTGGATGTCCTCTCTCTCTCTCTTGTTCTTATGCAAGCATTATCATCTAGGCTTAAATCAAAGTCCGAAAATAACATAGACAATAACAATTATTGAATGAATCAGCCAACCACATAAATTACTGGCATAACCACCACACACAACCAATTAACTCTTAATTCACGTCAATTACCTTCTTCGATTCATCACTAGGGTTTCTGTTAGAGTAATTGAAATAGAAAACGGTGAGAGCCGAAACAGCAACAAAGGAGACGACAACATCAAGAGTTTGCGGATCGAAAGCGGCAGACGTCCTGAAGAGAAACCTCCTCCGGCTTCCAATCAAGGGAGAAGGAAAGCCGAAGCCTAAGCCCATACATTTTCTCCGGCGACGGAAGTCACGGCCTAAGAAGTGCGATCGTAAGGAGATGGTGGGAGAAATGCAGGAGGTGAAGGGCGGAGAAGATAGGGGATGTGGTTGTGGATGTGAATGTGAATGTGAATGTGAATGTGGATTGGGTTTTACGATGAAGATGGAGCTCACGTCCATTGGAAGACGATATGGATAGAGAAGAAGGTGAGTGAGGGGAATGAATATCAACGTTGGTTAATCCGTTGGGGATGCTGACGTGTCGTAGATTGGTGGTTGATACTGGGAGACGCGCCCAATCAATCAGTTGTTATCTGCAATGCATTGCCCCTCCCCTCCAAGGGAATTTCTAATGGGCCAATACTACAATCAATTTGAGTAAAAAATGTTGTTATCCAGATAACCATTAAAAGATTTAATGATTAGTGAGTATGACTATATAGGATAATAAATAAACCCACAAACCTACCGATTTTTCCTCCCATGACTCCACTCTGGATGAGTTGTGTAATACTCTAGGTAAATCTCATATTGATCGTGCACAAATTAGATTTCTAGTTCATAAGAAACATCATGTCTCTAATATCATCTGCAGGACCGTTGAAGGGTATGCAAATACAACACAATAACACAAAGAGGAGAGTTGGTTAAGGACACTCAACTTAATCAGATAGTGAAACTGGTTAACCTCAAATAATGACATTAAGAACACAAGTAAGTATGAGAAAAACAAGATAACAAGATACACATGGAGATAGTTGTCAAGATTACAGTATATTGCTTTCTCAAGTTCTATTACAAATGTTACAAAGCATAAAAGAAACTTACAAGTACTTGAAATAAATATACTACATCCTACAGCCGGCCATACTTTGGAAGTCAGCTGAATACAATTGACTAGACACAAAACAAAATCAATAATAGAGTCAAAAGCCAGATTGCCTTTTAACTAGTGACTATGACATGCCATAGCTCACATCCTAATATATTACAAAAAAAGATAAAGTACATGAAGTAGAAAGTTTACAAACTCAAAACCTCAATGTACAGTTACTAAAAGTATGGAGCTTTTCACCAACTTATGAAAGTTGGTGACTTTACAGAGTTGCAGTGGAAATGTATCCAACTTTATGTAAAGTACATCAGATAAAGCATGTATGCTAAAAGTCTTCGGAAGAAATCTGTCTTCAAGTGTTGGCTTCGGAAGACTTTGTCTCTGAAGCTTCGGAAGACTTCATCTTTGGCTTCGGAAGATATTGGTCTTGGCTTCGGAAGATTTCACACTTAAAATATTTCTGTTAATTGTGTGAAAATTCCGAGGCATTCTTCTTCAGTACCTATGTGCATGCATGCAGGAGAGACTTTGGGTTTTTGGGTTGCATCAACCTCTTCATATAATCTCTACAAACTCCCACTAGGCTGATGCTACCAAAACACTTGAAGACTTTAGATATTCATAGTCCTCATAAGAATAATTGTTAGGTTTCAACAATGAAATAAACTAAAGCTTACCAAATCATAATTACATCTAACTGAAGATCTCATTGTACAAGTTCAGAGACCAAGTTGATTACAACAAAAACAAAAATACAAGACAATTCAACATGACAAAGTCAACATCAAGACAATTAGAAAATTCAAAACTAGGTCATGTTGTAATAATAATATAAATAGACCCACTAGTGCATTTTTGCAAGTGTGGCTTTTTGTGTGTATTTCTCATGGTGTGAATCACCACCCAAGGAGAAATCCTCTCCTTTGGGTGGGTTTGATTTCACCAGCCATCTATGATTCTCATCGTAACTTGTTTATCAACATCAATGAAATCATAGCATTATTATTATCCATCTCTTTGTTCTTTGATTCACACACATCCACCCATCTTAATTTTGATTTCTAGATCTGAACGAGATGAATCCTAAGATTTAAGCTCAATGAATCTGAAATATTGATTTATCAAAATGGTATCAGAGCTGTTGGTTGCTGGATTTATCTAGTTTTTGGATTTGATTTTATCTTTAATGATGTCAAGAATAATGAAGAAAAGAAGAAAATGAAGAATAAAGTCCCTGTTCATAAAAAACCCATCGGTTCATACCTAAAATCAGAAGAAAAACCAACAAATCTGTTCAACTATGGTACGATTTGAAGAATCGTGGATATGTTCATGATTATTCCTTCAAAATTCGATGCAATTGAACAAGAATAACATCAAAAAAAAAAAGAAGAAAACACATTTGTTCATCTCAAAATCAAGAAGAAAAATCATCAAGATATGTTCTAATATGGTACGATTTGAACAAATATGATCATTCACTGGATTAGTCATTCAAAATTCGATGCAATTGAACACGATTATCATTAAAAACAAAGAAAATATGAAGAAATGAAAGCTACTGCTGATTTCCCGACCTGCACTGCAGTGTGAAATCATTTTTGTTCAAGTCTGAAAACAAATGCGGATGAACAAAAACAAATGCGGATGAACAAAATCAAATGCGGATGAAGCTTCATCAAATGCGGATGTGTTATACACAAATGCGGATGTGTTATCCACAAATGCGGATGTGTTATACATAAATGCGGATGACTTGTAACCAAATGCGGATGACTTGTCAACAAATGCGGATGACTTGTCACCAAATGCGGATGACTTATCAACAAATGCAGATGACTTGTCACCAAATGCGGATGACTTGTCAACAAATGCGAATGACATGTCACCAAATGCAGATGACTTGGCAACAAATGCGGATGACTTGTCACCAAATGCGGTTGACTTGTAAACAAATGCGGGTACTTTAAGCATAAATGCGGATGCATTGAAATCAAATGCGGATGCTTTTCAAACAAATGCGGATGTGTTAGCAAAGAAATGCGGATGTGTTGCAAGAAATTCTTATGAACAGCTGATAAACAGGACTTCAAAAAGAAAAGATAAACATGAATGTGGATGATTGCAACCAACAAGCACAACCATTTTGATCATGAAAGCAAAAAAAATGTATAGAAATTAACTTTGGTCACTTTTTCACATATTTATCTAGGGACTAGTACAACTATGAGATGCCTTTTTTGAAGTACTTGGGCTCACATTTTTTTATGATGTTTTGCACCCGTTTCTGACTACTGAGAGGACAGTTAGCTGCACTTTAATCAAGGGGGGTACTCATTATTTGAAGAATGTCATTTATCAAGTTATTTCAAAAGAGTGAAAGTGTGTTCAACATTGATTCATGTTTATTGAAGTTTAAAGCCTCACCATATGCCTAATACATTCTAATCCTTGAGTTGTGATATGAACTGTAATTCAAAAGTGATACAACCCATATCCAATACCAAGAAGTATTCTCAAGAGATTCTAACCTTTCTGAGAAATATATTAGGAGGAGCTTAATCTGAGGGGGAGAACATCAATGAATTGAGTCAGAACATCAATTGATCAAGAAGACATGTGACAAAGAAGATCTTCAAATTCAAGGTTTGGCAAGCATCATTTTAAGGGGAGTATTGTTGGGGTTCAACAATGGAATAAACTGAAGCTTACCAAATCATAATTATAGCCAACTGAAGATCTTATTGTACAAGTTCAGAAACCAAGTTGATTACAATAAAAACAACAATACAAGATAATTCAACATGACAAAGTCAACATCAAAACAATTAGAAAAGTCAAAATTAGGTCATGTTATAATAATAATATAAATAGACCCACTAGTGCATTTTTGTAAGGGTGGCTTTTTGTGTGTGTTTCTCATGGTGTGAATCACCACCCAAGGATAAATCCTCTCCTTTGGGTGGGTTTGATTTCACCAGCCATCTATGATTCCCATTGTAACTTGTTTATCAACATTAATGAAATCATAACATTATTATTATCCATCTCTTTGTTCTTTGATTCACACACGTTCACCTATCTTAATTTTGATTTCTAGATCTGAACGAGATGAATCCTAAGATCCAAGTTCAATGAATCTGAAATATTGATTTAGCAATAATGACCATCCCTTTCTTCATGAGATGATCAAGATCCCTCAGACTATCAAAGTGTCTTCTCATGTCAAAGAGATCATGTAGACGCAGATTGAACATGTCTTGCCATGTGTAGACATCCTCAATGCCATGATCTCTAATGAC